>CACRXK020007164.1:0-23447 GCA_902702795.2 Paramuricea clavata
CTATTCAAATAGACTGGTCTACCCTTGCCTGCAACCTTTACTTTGGCCCCTCGGACCTCCTTGTCCTTACCTACAATTAACTCTTCTACAACTGCTAACTTCCAACCACATCTCTTTCCTCCTTCTCCGTACACTGTCACTACGTCTCCCTTCTTTACTTCTCTCAATCTACCTCCGTTTTTGCATTTATGGACTCTCTCAACCCTGTTAGATACTCCTTTTGCCACCTCTTCCAGAAGTGCTCTAACTTTAACGACACATACTTAAATCTCTCCTCACAACTATTCTCGTCTTTAGTAACTTCGTTCTGTGGCATAATATTAATTGCTCTACCATATATTAAGTGTGAAGGAGTTAAGACTTCACCATCAAATTCTTCGTATTCATCAGTCAACGGTCTTGCATTTAATGCACCTTCAACTTCAACTAAAACTGTATTAAGTTCGTCGAACGTTAACCTAGCATTCCCCAAAGTCTTCCTATGACACCTTTTCACGCTTCGTACCATCCTCTCAAAAACTCCACCCCACCAGGGTGCCCTCTCTAAGTTGAACCTCCAGGTTATTCGCTTCGTCTGTAGCTCGGACTTAACCTTTTGCTGACTATATAGTTTCCTAAGAGCTTTCTCTGATGCCTTAAATGTCTTTGCATTGTCTGATACTATCAAACTAGGCGTTCCTCTTCTAGCGGCAAACCTTCTTAAAGAACGTAAAAACGTGTCGGCTGACAAATCTCGTACTAACATTGCTACTGGTTTTCTTTCTTCCTCTATCACTTCAGGTCTCTTCACATTACACTTAAATTTAGGCCATTCTTCTTTGGACTTAGAGAGCCAATCTGGCCCCTCCCACCAAAGTTTACTAACTTTCAAATTTGAAGCTAACATCCCCCTTGAACCTATATCTGCAGGGTTTTCTACCCCTGGACAGTGCCCCCAATCCTCTTTGTTTGTGAGTTTCAAAATTTCATTAACTCGATGATGGACAAATTGCTTCCATTCCCCTCTATTCCTTATCCAGTAAAGGGCAGTAATGCTATCAAGCCAGAAACAGGTAAATCTATCTTAACTTGGGTTCCAAGTGCCCCTTTAACTGAGTTCATGAGCTGGGCAAGGAGTCTTGCTGACATCAATTCTAATCTGGGTATGCTTGTCGGTTTTAAAGGCGCTACTCTTGCTTTAGAGGTTAGTAGACGCACATACACTCCTACACTTGTTTGGTAAACAAAATAGATCACAGCACAATATGATTTCTGACTTGCATCACCAAATCCATGCAAGGTACACTGTAAGACCTCCTCCTCTGGGTTATCATATATGCAACGAGGAGTAATTATTTCATTTACTTCTATTAAATCCTTATACCAGACTTCCCATTTCCTAAGTATTTCTCCAGTGAAAACCTCATCCCAATCAATTTTTGCCTTGCATACTTCTTGAAACAAGATCTTGGCATAAACAATTATAGGGCTCACTATCCCGATAGGATCAAAAAGACTAGCTAAAACACTTAACAGATTTCTTTTCGTAGGTGATAGAGTTCTTGCTTTTTCACCTGTCTTTGCAACCTCAAACTTTAATTCATCCTTATTGTTATCCCATACTTGACCTAAAACCTTATGGCATTTTGATTCAGTTCCCTTCATTCCTAGAGATAATTTTGCATATGATTCATTCTCATCTATTCTATCGCTCTTCCTGTCCATGGTCTTCTCTTCTAAATCAATCTTATCTTTCAACATTCTACTATTTGTTAACCACTTTCGCATGTTGAAACCTCCCTGTGCCATCCTACGCTTTGTCTTACTGTACAACTCTAATGCCTTTCCTGTACTACCCTCACCACTGACTAGATCATCCACATAAAACCCATCAAGCATTTTTTGTACAAACTCTGGATCTTCTTCAACATATGTAGAGACATGGTGTCTCAAAGTAGCATTGAGCAGGAATGGTGATGAATTTAACCCAAAAACTACTCGGCAAAAACGATAAACTAGTGTCTCCTGGTCTTCATTCTCAACATTCTTCACCCAGAGGAACCTTAAGCTATCTCTATCTGCTCTATCTACTTCCACATTCAGGAATGCTTTCTCAATATCGCCTACTAACGCTACTCTTTTTTCTCTAAACCTTATTAATATACTATACAGCAATGGATTGAGAGATGGTCCAACATGCAAACAGTCATTAAGCGATGTTCCTGATTTTGACTGCTTTGAGGATGCATCATAGACAATACGTAGTTTTGTGGTCACAGCATCCTTGCGAATGACCGCTTGGTGTGGTAAGTAATGCACCTTGTCTGCCTTCTCTAGACTCGATACCTGCTCTATGATTCCCTTTTCTACTTGCTCTCTAATTATTGAATCATATTCTTTCAACAATTCAGGTTCCTTCTTCAATCGCCTTAACTGGCTCTTCATTCTCGCTAGACTATTCCCGTAATTGTCTGAAAGCTTGTCATGGCCTTCCTTCCAGGGCAGTTTCACGGAATATCTACTGCCTGTGAAGGTCACGCCATCTAAAAATTCCTCATGAACACTATCCTCGTCAATTATGCCTAACCCTTCCAAACTCCAAAGCCTTTGCACATTACTCTCTAAACTATCATTGTTCCACTCCTGATTACCTATCTGTGCTACAAAATTTACCTGAGCTACTCCAACCCTTTCTATGTCCCTTGCTCTAAGAGGACCTGACAAAACCCAACCTAACTCTGTTTCAACAGCTACTGGATCCTCCGGTCTACCTCGCCTGGTAACACCTGTTTGAAACTGCCAAAGATAATCTGCTCCTATGAGAACGTCTATTTCTAAAACTTCCTGGCTACAAACATCAGAAAACCATGTGCCCTTCAAGTGTTGGTAATCCTTTCGTGCTAATTCTATGTGTGCATTTTGTATACTGGAAATTTCTGGTACTACATAAGCTTCTACAGTTATGACCTTATCCCCATGCAGAGGTTTAAGCTTTAATTCGACCACATCCCTTTGTTCGGACCTGGTACATTTCTGACCGAACGTATTAATGCCTAACAATTCCCGTCTTAAACCCTTGGGATCAACGAGACTAGCTGCTTTCGAAGTCACAAAGGAGCGATGACTTCCCGCGTCAAACAGTACCCGGACCTTAGCCTCCCTTTCTCCCCTTAAAACCCCGCGCGCAGTTTGCAAGGCAACCAGGCCACCAATTCCTACATGCAAATTGGCAGAACTAGATACATTAATTTTAGGGTCTTGTTTAGTTATATCTTTACTTATTTCCTCATGCATAGTTTCTTTGTTGTCATTATCACACAGGGCAACATGATGTGTGCCATTGCATTTCTTACACTTGGTTGATACACTACAATTATTAGCCCTATGGCCTTTATCTAAGCATTTAAAACATCTACCAAACTTACGTGCTAAAGTCTTACGAGTTTTTGGATCCCTTACTCCTGGACAGTCTTCGTGGGCATGTTGTTTCAGACAGAAGGCACAACAGTTTTTTCGTTTCTCATTCGCCAAGAGTGCAGCAGCAGTATAAGGGTTCTTTCGCTGACGCTGTTGCTCTCGTTCCATATTTACTATTGCAGTCGTTCCCACGGCATTATGTGCTTCTCTCAGTTCCAATTCTTTTACAAATGCATCCAGCATTTCTTCCATCGACCATTGTAGAAAATCTGTTCCTCTGGTAATCGTCAACCGAAATGATTCCGGTAGTTTCTCGACGATGACTGGAACAACAATACTGGAGTAAGATTCCTCGCTCACCCCCAGTGCTTTCAACGCGCGGTTATGTGCTTCACAGCTATCATATAAATGGCGAAGTCCTCGCGTGTCTCTTTCCTTGAATACCGGCGACAATTGAATCAGTTCGTTCACGTGTGCTCGCTGGACTGCGCTCTTTTTATCAAATCGTTTCTTTAAGAGTTCTACTGCTGACTTATAATTTGCTTCTGTCAGAGAAAACCCAGCGATTGTTGACTTTGCTGGTTCTTCCAACAGACCGCGTAAATACGCAAATTTATCGACATCAGACAATTGCTCATTGTTATCGATTGAACTTGAAAAGCTGTCCCAAAACTCCTGCCATTCGCAAATCTTTCCGTTAAACTTTCTGAGTTCAAGTTTCGGGAGCTTAGCTCGAACGATTTTACCGACTGACATATCGCTGGAGGTTGACAAATGACTCTGATTAAGGCTTGCATCCGCGGCGTTCTGCGTTGTCGACACTGACAATGGCGTGCTTTGTCTCAATTTACATAATTCATCCTCGAGCTCGAGTAATATTCTTTCCAGTTCCGCTATCGCGTTGTCTGAGTCTTCAATTTCTTGCGTTACAAGTTCATCGACGTCTTCCTCTTTCGATGCGCTGATTATGTCGATTATTTGTTCGTCGAATTGTCTTATCGTCTTGATTTTTTCTTTCAAGTTCGTTTGGCTCTGTCGCAACCATAGTATGTCTTTGTCTGGGCTCTCACTTTGAAGCCTTTCAACTATCTTCGCCACAAGCTTTTTAGCTGACGATCTGTGGCCTCCTCTCACTCGTTTCTTCTTGACTAGATCTTCCATCTGACGATTCAAGTCTCGAAACCTCACGCAACTCTATTCTCGACCGCGACGCAAATGTTGACTATTTGCGCGTCCTTTCTTCACAATATTAACAATCCGGCTCGATCGGACCACTGTGTTGCGGAACTTGTGATTCCACCGTCTGGTTCATTCAGTAAACGCTCAAGGGACTGTATTTTATAATTGTATTGATTGTAATATGTGAAAGTATACTATTTACAACGTGAGTTTTAGACTGTTAAACATTCCGATTGTCTCGCTACGATCTGACAGCAACAATGACATTCAATCACTCCCTAGCTATTTGATTACCCTACCAAATTACAATGTGTCACTGTGACGTATCAATTTACACATACAAAGACTTATTTACGATTTAACATGAATTACGTCAATCACAATACTGATATATTACATGAAGTATATTTAAAGTTGAATGAATTGGCGGCGCTGCGCTGGGAACCTACGACAATACTTGCATATATATATATATATATATATATATATATATTCACCTTTAAACCTTTTTTTTTCAATTTATGCCATATTAATGTGAAAGTATCATTTTTAGAAAGAGTTTGGTGATAGAAAATGACTTATGCAAAAAATTTTTCACAAAGTCACTAATTAGACTAATTAGCCAATATGGCGGCCGCTAATTAGCCCATAAATGCTCAACGTTTGAAACATGATATCACCTGAACCAATTACTCAATTTAATGAATGATATATTTTTAGAAAGCTTAGAACCTAATCTAGTGCCTTCCTCTCTTTATTTTCACCTTAAAGTTGTTTTTTTCAAAATTTTGATATTAAATGTGAATATTAAGGCAAAATTCGATTTTTCGACAGCAATTTAGGTAATTAAATATCAAATTTTTGTTAATAATGAAACATATTGAGATTTGAAGAAAGGGGGGCACTAGCTAAAGGCATTAGCCAATACCATGCCAAGTTTCAACTATTTACAGAAAATATTGAAGACGATATGATGCAACAAAGATTTCTCGAAACAGCAAAATCATCGAAATGAGAAAATGCTGTTTTGAAGTTTCATTCTGTTTTTTTTTTTGCTTCAGAAATGTTCAGAAGGCCCCTGCTTCATAAGTGGTACCTTCATTGTCTTGCACATTATCAATATAATGTTTTCTCAGATGTCTCAATGTTTTCCTTCTGCTTTTCACCTTTTCTGTTACTTTCTCGGCCGACAGTTTGATCCTCGCTGTGTCACTATCGTGTGCACCCTTGCTGGTGAATATCCCAGGAGTGATATCCAAATCACTCAGAATTTTCAAGAAGGAAATGTCCCCATCATTGAACCTCAGGACAGCAAGATAAGTGGCAAGAGCAACAGTCTCCTGCTCCACATATGTGGATTTAGGACATCTGTCCCAAATAAGTCCGTTCAAACATTCATTGACATTCTGTGTCATGCCGTGAGTGCACTTACTTAATAAGTCAGTCTTACTCAGATCATCAAATATGGGTTTGACTACATTCACAATACATGGTGGAATACCATAATTGTGTTTATAATTTATCCTTATCCCTGTTATAGCCACACCAACTGTCCTCTCCATCAGGACAGAGATGATGTTGTGGATTCTCGTCTGTCGATGCAACATGGTACAGTGATGCTTGTATGGCTGTAGCCATTTCACCAACATCACTGAGGTTTTCTCTCACTGCCAGGCCATAATAGTTCTGAAGAACATCTATTTTGCTATCAGTGACCCTACCTTTGCCAGCCAAGCCTTTTCCATCTGCCAATTTTACACCTTTACTTTGATTTTTTAATTTCCGCAACCGACTACCGACCCTTTTCTGGACATGTCCAATGCATTCCATTTTATTTGGTATGCATTCATCTCCATATGGCTTGCTTTCAACAATTTTGTTGTAAGTTGAGGAATCCCCATCGCCAAGCATGTTCTTATACTTGAGTCCTCTTGTTTGAAATGACCGTTTGAAGATTCGTAAAGCACCAACTGTCTCCATGCTGTTTGCACTCCCTACATGGTTAATTTTGCAGTTGTGTGTAGCTTTCCATTCTTCATATCTTGGATCACTTTCCTTCTTTTGCCACTTTTGACATTGTGTGCACTTGTCTGACATCACTTCAACATCAAGACATTTCTTCGAATCCAGCGAAATCACTGTCACAATGCCATTGTGTGACGCATGGCCCCTCTTCTGCCACGTACCATCGATTGATACCCCACATTCTCCAGCATCATTGGCATTCTGTTCCCTCACCTCCATAGCATTATTCACCATACTATCACTAGCCAATTGCTTTACCACAGGTAGGAGCTTTTTATTCTGAATCTTAGTAAAGATGCGACGTGTTGGCGGTTCAGGCATATTCATAACTTTGCTGAAGGTTTTCATGGCATTATGTCCCCTACCAATTTCTCTAAATGCCAGGACTGCTCTTAGGTTTATCTCATGAGAATGTCCCTGCTTTTTTGATGTACTAAAACAGTGTTTCCAGTCACACTCCACAGCTTTACACTCTATCACAATATAATGGGAAAAGCCATGCTTCTTCTTCAGGTCAACATGTGAATCTATATCACCACCACACTCAGGACATTTTAAAATGTCATCAAAAACACCAAATAGGGCACATAAATCCATAAAAATTGTACCTTCCTTCGAATTAGTGCTCATACCATCTGAAATATAATCAAACTTTGCCGTATTTTCACCAATTTTCTTGGCAGAAGGTCCAGGGTTTTTATAAGTGGATCCGCCATCTTGGATAATTTTTCACCGCTTTGACGGTGGAATTATTGCTTTCTTTCGCGATCTGTTTCTAGTATTTCCCATTTATTTACTTCGATATACAATCAGAATAACAAATAGAAGAAATTTTAATAGAAAGGAAGCAACTTTTCGACTAATAAAACACTAAAAAACAGCGATTTTCGAAGACGACTTTTCACACAACACGTTGCGACTAGACCACAAGTTCGGCATAGAAAGCTCGTTGCCATGGCTTCAAAAATGGACCAATCACAAACAGACTGAATAAGAAGGTACTATGCTAAAGAATCGTTTCTGTTGAATATTTCATGCATTTTTGGATGAAAACGCGTTGCTAAGGTGTTGCTATGGAGGAAATTTTGCAGCCTTGCTACTTTAAACGCATTTTTCACGTATAAAATATAAAAATCTTGCGAAACTAACTATAAATTCTAAAACTACATTATTTAAAATACTAATAATGCATTTAATAAAAATTTCGAAAAAATTTTGCAAAATTACTTTGAAAGGGGGAATGACCACCTGAGAGACTCTGAAAACGCTGTTTCTGACTAACCATGGCATGGCGCCTGCAATGAAGTCACTAACCTAAACAAATTTCTCAACTGCCCTTCTGACTGTGGAAGAAAAGTGTCCTTGTCAACTAGTCTTATTTTAATGCTGAGCATAAAAATACCTCAACTCCTTGGTCCTTGGGTTCTGATTTCTGGGCGGCATTGAAATTTTGAAGTATCCTTTGGGGGGGATCGTCGAAAATATTGCGATAACTCCAACAGGGCCCTGAAAAAATATGCCCCTTTTTGAAGACATCTTCATCCCCCTGGCATAGTAAATAAACAAATTAAAACTGGTTACTAAATTAAAATTGGTTTTGTGAATTGCCAATTTTAGTTTCGTTAACAAAATTATTATAGATTAACTGGTTTAATGTGACGCGTTTGTACTAGCTGGCCTTTATTATCAATTGATCTCAGATAAAATACTCCCTTGCATGAACTTAAAAAACGCATTCATCAATCAGATCTCTAATGTACTCTTTTAAAGTTTGTCTTAAAAATTAATAGCGTTGATTTCGTTATTCCGCGTTCTTTTGTTAATGAAATGCGACAAAACTGTCACTGGAATTACCGTTGTAATGTACAAACGTGTTGTCGGGCAAAATCTAAAAATAGCATCAACATTTTGACTTCTCACTGGTGCGGGTTTTGCTTGCCGCCAGAGATTTTTTAATATGTTATAAACAGATGGCTACTTTGCAAGTTAGTCTTATTTTCGCTGCAATTTGTCATGTACCACGGTCCATTTGAACACATTGAAATTGACAAAAATTTGCCTTTCTGTTGTGAACCGTAAACACCAAATATTAGCTAGCTTTAAATGTCAAGAAAGATTTTGGAATAACGTATTTTGCTGCTAAGACAAAATATAGAGATGGTCTTAGATTATACTAAAAAATGGTTGTAATATGTTTGAAGGGTAGCCGTCCCAAACGCTTTAAAATCCTGTATTTTGACTGATGAAAATTGACTTAAAAGTCCCAAAATCATGTTTAGGTCATTTCACGAAAAATAAGAGGAGCTGCGACTTTTGAACTATATTTTTCAAAATAGCTCACTCAGTGGATACTATGGGTAAAATAAAAGGAATTTCGAATTTTCCAATTTGTCGCCAAATTCTCGAGATTTACGGACACTCACTCTTAAAAAAAATCTAAAAATCTTATTACCATTACTTATGACAGTTATGTCAATCTTTCATGCACTCGTGGATTCAGCTAGTGCAAGGACATTCAAATTCAAACAATGCGTTAATTTCAATGGTTTTGGTTTTTTTGGACACCTTGTATAGTCAATTTTCGTTCATACATGTAGAATAATGAATAAATTACCTATTGCACTTAAATCCACATTATTTTGATCAATCAACAAGCTCAAATGCTCACTAGCATGTTTGACTAACTATACACTACATGTCCTACGAGCATCTTAATACGGGACTTTTAATTAGCCACTTATCGTGCACTTATATGTTATATTGCAGGTCGCGTACATGAGATGGGTAACATCTGCAGGATTTGTTGTGGGGGAAGTGTTTGAACTGGAGTTTTTCCTTCAGGTGGCAGCGGCACACAGTTCCGGAGAAACGCTTGATCAGTTGTTAAAGGAGTTCGTGAAATACCGTGAGGGCAGTTTACGGACAATATTGAAAGAGGACGAACAGTTGTTTCCCATTGATTCGAAACATATTTTTACAAAATGCCTGGCAGTTTGTGTTGTTGGTGGTGGTGTTCCAATGTCCGACCTGAGTGAACTCTATCAACTGGCACCATCAGATCTCCCTTGGACCCTTCTAAAGGTGAAAAATAGAACTTTAATGGCAGTGTCACCACAAGCGAAGGCAGCAATGCAAACCTTCGTGAGAACAAATCAAGATTTGGCAAAACAGCTGGTAAGTTCATTGGTCCACGTGACATGATAATTGAACCAGTCATTTTGTGAATCCATGGAATATGTCTGACCTTCGTGGGGTTCTTGCACGATATGCAGTATATCTGTATATCTCTACTCTGACTGAACTAAACTGTACTTTTGTGTATGTGTAATTTGTAAATATATATTCACCAAAATTTTTTGTCCAAGAACCCCTTTATGCTCAAACATTATCCATGGAATCATAAAATGATTGCGAAAATGCAATTTCTAAGCCCTTGAACCAGGGCATTCTGGTTTCAATTCAATTTAATTCGCAAACTGAGCGCTAATTTTCTTTTTTCTTTTCTTTTTCTCGTTTATTGAATGAACTATGTTGCGAAGATTTTAAAAATCTGAACGGGAACAGGGTGGAAACATTTATTTCTTTTCCATGTTTTTCAATTTAATTCGCAAACTGAGCGCTAATTTTCTTTTTTTCCAGCTATACCTTATCGATGCAGGTAGGCACAGGAGTTCTGGTAGCACGCGTGGGGCACTATTCGAGGAATTTTTCTTTCAAGCATTACCTGGTATGATCATAGTTTTGAAGAGACATGGTTGCATTGATGAAATAGTGAACCTGAAGATCGTTTCTCCGGCTGTGGACGAAGTTAAGGGCAGCAATCTTGGAGATTTTTTACCAGAGACGAATTATTGTTACTATACACCTAACATGCGAGATGTGGACATTATTTTAAATGTCGATGACAAGATCTTCTTAATTCAGTGCTCGATTTCAAGAGAGATCGGGGTAAAAAAAGGTTTTTGGAGAACCGTGGAAAATAGAAAGTTGACTGCAGTTCTTGCTGGGCCATCGCATGTAAAAAAGCATCTGGAAGATAGTAACTCTCAACTTGCTAACAAGTACAAACAAAATAAATTTGCGTTTGTACTCAGCAATGATGTTTTGGGGGACGATTTTGTTAATCTTCTGACGTATGTGCAGGACAATGACCGGTGACTGCATATGTGTGAGATATGTGTGTGAGATACATGAATTTTTTCTTTCGTGAGCATGTGTGAGATACATGAATTGTTCATCTATCGTGTTTAACGCAATGCATTGTGGGGTTATTTTAAACTGCTGTAAATCAATTATTATATAGTTTAAAACTTCGTATAAAACTGGCGCACGTGATTTTTTTCGTTATTTCCCGGTCCCATGATAAACAATTATCCCCAATTATCCCATGATACACATTATTTCACAAGAAACAGAGACGCCATCTTGAATCGCGATGCATTGTGGGAGATCTGGAGTAATAATTCTTGTATACCAATCGTCAAAGTTTCCCTTTTCTTGTGTTTCATGGTCAAGAGTCCCACCAAATATGATTAAACGCGCAAGTATGTTAACAATCATTTTAATGCGTATCATGGGATAATTGGGGATAATTGTGTATGATATAGTGTTATTGAACCTCTAACAGTCCTAAGAATAGATTTAACTATTACTAAATACTTGTCTGACTGCATGCCATATACGGTCATCGCGTGATACGAACACATGGATTTTTAGATTTTTAAGTCGTAAACAAGTTGTCTTGGCCGAGAAATATACGCAAAATACGGCGAGTTAATGTAGGTTTAATTCTTTAATAGTGTAATAAAGTGTTGAAATTTAAGAGTTTTCATTTCGTCGAAGACATATGGTCCTGTCGAGCCGGATTTATAGACGATATTGAAGAATTGAGCTTACTACGAGAGTAAATATAATATTTTGTGTATGGCGGAGAAAAATATAGGCGAGTCTGTCGACAATACACAGGAAATACAAGACGTCCCGGTCGAAGAAAGCGACAAAAGCGATGAAACTAAAGATTATATCAAGAGGAAACTATGAGCACAGCAAGCAATCAATGTCAGACTCTCAAAAATCGAAAAAAATCGAGTAAAACATGTTTAACAAAGGCCAGGAATCAACTCGGAGAGCTGTTAAAGTCGTCGCAAGAAGGAACTCTAATCAGGAAGACGGTTATCAGACGAGCAGCGAATAAGGTAACATTGGAATTCGGTATTCTTGAAAAAGTAATTTACGAATTAAAGGAAGTTGTTGTTTTGGGAGAAAACGAACATGAAACGGACAGTATAATTGAGAATTTGGACAAAGAATTCGACGAAATATCCGGTCAAGTTGATAGTATAACACAAGCAGCCGATAATCATATACGATTATATACGCTCCGGGAACAAGAGTCCGAAGCGCCTTCTGTGTGTTTCATCAAATCGAGCAAAATTAAAGATAATTCGTCGATTATTACGCAGGAAAAAATGTCATCTGTGTCGGGAAAAAGAGAACAAGACGCCCGCGATGCCCAGGAGACTTAAAAAATTTGAGAAAGAACGGCGACAGTTAGATTGACCCTCGAGAAGAGAATTGCTGAAGTACAATTGGGAAAGCAACGAACAGAGGACGCACGTCGTATCGCCATTTTAAACAACAAACGTGCAAAACAAGCGCTTGATGATTTTGTAACATGCCAAGAAATGCCCAAGAATAGTCCGATTGCTAATGACAATCAAGTGCCAGGAACGATTGACAACCTGGAACCGGAAATGACGAGAGATTATCCAGTGATACCACTTCAAGAATACAGTCAGTTAAATTGAAAGGTGTAGAACTTCCTACTTTCTCTGGGAATAATAAAACAGAATATGAATCGTGGAAAGCAGATTTATGTCGGTTGTGGACGGTGCAAATATCTTAGTTAAAGAAAAAATGTTGCGTTTACAAAGCTGCCTGACTGGAAAAGCCCTCAAAATGGTAAAGGATCTTGGATAATCTGATAATGCGTACAAACGAGCCCTTGAAAAACTAGAGAAGAAATTTGGTGGGGAGCGAAGGCTTGCCATAACACTTCTGACAACCCTTCGTGGATGGCCGAAGGTGCGGCGTCGAAATCTTGAAGACCTGGAGGAATTCCTTTCCATTTTGGATACGATTTTGGTAGCAATACAAGATAATGTGGAACTAAAGAGCCAACATCTCAATTTAACAGCTAAGGAAAAATTGACGGAAGATGATGTTCAATCGTATAAATCTTGGCTGTTCGAACATGATAGAGAAGATTGTTTCGAAAACTTAGTTGACTGGGTTGAAATGAAAGTTCACATAATGGACAAAGCGAAGGAAGAAGCTGGTGGAGACAGTAAAGGAGGAGGCACAAGAACTGACAACAGGAGAAACAACCGTGGGTTCAATACGGGTAAGAGAGCGAGAGGGTGTGTTGTGGACAACTGCCCAGAGGATCATCCACCGTGGGTTTGCGAAGCATTTAAAAGGTTACCAGTGACTAAACGGAAAGAATTGATAACAAAAAGCGGATGTTGTTTTCGTTGTCTGGCGTCAGGTCATCACAGTAGAAGATGTTCTAGAACTGTGCCCTGCGGTATTGATGGTTGCAAGAGTGACACTCATAGTAGGTATTTACACCAGTCTAACAGAAATCCTACGGATAACGAAAGTAATAACAGTAATCCCCCGAATGGAGCTGAACAACCAAACGAAAATGAGAACGCTACTAGTTCTACCTTTACAACCAATCAAATCGATAAAGTGTCCTTGATGGTGCTACCTGGTTTCATTTCCAATCCCAACCAAAAGAAGAAAGTAAATGTGAACATTATGCTTGATCCTTGCTCAACTGGCTCTTATATATCAGAACATGCAGCGGAAGAACTAAAGCTGCAAGGACGAACACAACATCTAACTGTAACAGGAACGGGAGGCACTGAAGTGCAAAAGATGTCTCGTAGGGTCAATTTAAATGTATCTGATGTCAAAGGAAATTTCTCAGGGACGGTTGAAGCTAACGTCTTGGATGATATCACTGGAACTACCCCAGCAATAGAGTGGTCCGATCTTAAAGAAAATTGGCCACACCTTCAGAAAGTTCCGTTTGAACGAGTAGCAAATCGATGCCAGATTGACCTCTTAATCGGCAGTGATCATCCTTTGTTCCACCATGTTCTTCAAGAGATGCATGGACCACAAGCCAACGACCCAATTGCTCGGCGTACAAATCTCGGATGGGTTTGTTTTGGACCGACATCGACAACTGGAATCCACAATAACTTGCGTATACATGTCACACGTACCTATCGATCCAGCTTGGCTGGAACAAATCACGAAGAATCAACGAACAATATTTTGCGACAATTTTGGGAGCTGGAGTCAATGGGAATTAAACACGAGGCTACTCCAGTATTAACGCCAGACGAAGCGAGAGCGACCAAGATTGCAGAAGAGACACTGCATAAGCAAGACAACCGGTACGAAATTGGAATACCTTGGAAAGTAAACCTACCCATATTCAAAAGCAATTACGACCAGGCATTTTCACGATTGCAGAGTTTGGAAAGATCATTACTCAAAAAAGGATCGGACATTGGCTCATCTTACAACAGTATCATAGAAGATTACGTTGAAAAGGGTTACGTGAAAAAGATACCCCGCACAGCAGAAGAAGATCAATGGTACCTGCCACACTTCCCTGTCATTCGCAACGACAAGACTACCTCGAAAGTTCGGATAGTGTTTGACGCTGCGGCAAAACACGATGGGAAATGCTTAAATGATGCAGTCCTTCCCGGACCTAAGCTGCAACGAGAACTAGTTGATGTACTCTGCCGTTTTCGACGTGCCCCTGTAGCACTATCTGCAGACATTTCCCAGATGTTTCTTCAAATCGGTCTTCGAAGTCAGGATCGTCCATACCACAGACTCCTTTGGAGGAATTTTGACCAACTGAGTCAGCCTGAGATTTACGAATTCCAACGTCTTCCTTTTGGAAACGCGGCATCGCCATTCTGCGCTCAGTATGTTTTACAGACGCATGGACAGACTCTTAGCGAAGAGAAGTCAAAGGTCGCAGAGACTATAGACAATTCGATGTATGTTGATGATGTCCTCGACTCGTTCGAGACAGTCGAGGAAGCTTGTTCATTACGACGTGATCTTTCGGAAGTCTTATCAGACGCGGGTTTCAAATTACGAAAGTGGCTTTCAAACGAATCGTCGGTCATCGCGGACGTTCCAATCGAAGATCGTGTGTCAGGTGTGGAGATTAGTGAAGGAAAAGATTTACCGACGCAGAAAACCTTAGGAGTAACATGGAATGCGGAAACGGACACGTTTACCTTTCAAGTTCAGCCACCCACCAATTCTATGTCTACAAAGAGAAGCGTTTTAAGTTGCATTGCATCCCTTTTCGACCCACTCCAATTCTTATCTCCATTTACTATACGAGCGAAATTATTAATGCAAGAAATTTGGGCAGCAGGTCCGGACTGGGACGATGTTCTGCCAGCAGAATTGGATTCAAAATGGAAAACGTGGATTTCTGAGTGCCATGAATTCCCCAACGTCACAATTCCACGCTGTCTACGTAACGCCCTTCCAACAAGCATTCAACTACATATGTTTTCAGATGCATCCAGAGCGCGTACGCTGCAGTTGCTTACTTAGTGTGCAAATATGTTAACAATCCACCGACCTCACGTCTCATCGCTTCTAAATGTCGCATTGCACCGGCGAAAGCAATGACAATTCCACGACTCCAATGATTCAAAATGGCGGAAAGTTGTGTCCAAAATAGCTCTGATGCCTACTGTAAAAACGACTCACTTGACTACGATTTGGTTGAAATTTTGCGTTATAAGTACGAGAATTGCTTTGCCTACGATGGAAAACGTGTTAGATGGACAGATAGCTTCGAAATGTTAAAGATATTTACAAAACATGCCATTGAACAGCCCGGCAATTGGTTGTCACCCGGCGGAAAATACAAGAAGTTCACAAGCTCAAATTCAGACTTGATCTTTACATGGAACTATGAGCTAGGTACTCTGTCATTTAAAGGTGAAATGGGTGATCGCTTAAAAGAACTGTTTATTACCGTGTGTACGATGGGGAAAAGCTTACCGGCGGAACGTTCAGGCTTTGAGCATGTTGCTTTGAATAACGATAAACCTTTGCGTGTTCGCGGAACCAAGACGAAGACTGCTCAAGTGTCTACCGATAACGATAGTGCTAGATCATCTAATCACGTAAGTTCAGTACAGAAAAGTAAGTGTGACTGTCAATGTGGACTGTTGGCCGCTGAACTTGAGGGGGTTAAGTTAGATCTAGTTATCTTGCAGAAAAATGTCGATACTAGGATAACTTCAGCGCAGAAAACTCATGATGATGAGGTGACCCAACTGAGACACATTTATGCTAAGGAAAGGTAACGATGCGAGTTGCTCGAATCTGATATATCAATATTAGTGAGGGGAAGAGATAGGGAGATTAACGAACTAAATAACATTATTGTGTCACTTGAAAATAAAGTTGAATCAATCGAAGCGTTAAATGCATCGTTGAGAAAATCAATTAGCGAACAATCAACAAAGTATATACAAAACAATTACGATATGAGCAAAACAAGCGAACATGTGAATAATTATGCTAATTCGAAGCCTTTTTCCACGTCTGATGACATATACATAAAATCCTCAAACAGTATTGAAGTTCCAGCCGAATATCTGAGGTATATTAGTGTCCAACAACCAAATTTAAATAGTTGCTCATCCTCCCATGACATTTCCGTTGTTAATAATAACAACGGGAATACAAAAAAAGTACATCAGTTCTATGATGATCGGAGCCAAATAGAGCAGAATTCATGTCCACCGCTAGGGTCAAGTAACTATCAACATATTCCAACTCGTATAACTGATAGAAAACATCAATCAAACTCCCGAAAATTAAATGCAAATACAAATTATCTTAATAGTCAACGCAATAGATATTGGCCAATGAAGAACGAAATCGGGTAGCAGAATAAATTAACAAAACCCGGTACCGCCAAAGCTAAAAAAATGTGATAAAATTGGAGTGCAGGGTTTTCGTATAACATCGAACATGAAAGACCAAGCGAATTGGTACCGGTATTATTATTAAACAGTTCCAATCAAAGAATTCCTAAAGTACCGAATTTAATGTTAACAAATGTCATGTCCCTGGTACCAAAAATCGATGAAGTTAATGAATTTATTATTCGTAGTGAACTTAATCTCGCCCTCATAACAGAAACCTGGTTGAAAGAATCCGTGTCCGACAGTGTCATTGATATTCCAAATTTCACCTTATTGCGCAGGGATAGAGCATCGCAGAATCATGGAGGGGTGTGTGCCTACATTAGAGAATCACAATACTGCCTCGTACCCAGGCGTCTCTTTGTAAAAAAACAGTGATGCGCATATGACAAGTTTACATGAAGTATTGTAGTGAGGAGAGATGGCGAAGAGGCTGATGGGAAGAGTGCACTTGAACTGCGAGACGCCTGGCAGTTCTTGGTCGATTTCTTGCAAGAATAGTCGATTTCTTGCAAGTTGTGATATTTCGTTGTCGTTTACGATTTTTTGCTACTTGTTTTTGTTGAATTGACTAATGTTAATATTCTTCTGTCATCTGGGCGTGAATTCATGCTGTTATTCTTGGTATATATGACATATGCCTTATTTAAAGTCCATAGAAATTCCAATATTAACATGTCAGCAACCAAAGCGTTAGAACTAGACTTGCAGGAACTAGATTTGTAAGCTATAACTATATAAAGGTACAGACTATAAAATTGCACTGTTGTAGTAAATATTTCAAACTTTACGGCTGTGAACGTTTATTTACTTGGGCTTTTGTTTACAGTATACATTTAATAGAAATTGTCATTGGCATTGTGATCGACTGATCGAGCCTTCAGCTAAAGAAGTTATTAATACAAAAGCAATTATATGACTTTCTAAACATTTCTCTGTTACTGTTTTATACTAAGCAACTGATAGCATACTATTATTCTCCATGTAATACCGAATGACATATTCGCACAGTTAATAAACTTGCCATGTAATTTACTTATAATTTTTCGCGCATTTTGTATGTCATCAAACATCTACAAATTTATTATTATTTGCCTTATTATTTGCCAATGGCGTTCAATTCGACTCTTCGTCAGAAAATAAGGTTTTACACACAGAAGTATATGACGATATGGCGATGTTTTGTATTAAATTCCATGTTTTCCCGCCATGACAGTATACAAGAACTGCCAGGCGCTCCCTAGCACGCACCCTTCCCAACAGCCCCTTTGCGCGTCGCCTGCCTACCTGAATACTTCATGTATTGTAATCATTTAAAGCGCGGTACGAGGCAGATCACAATATAAATATAAACGTCTGGACGACTTGAATTGCTGTGACGACCATGAATGTTTATGGATTTACTTGAGACCAACCCGTCTGTGCATGTAACAAGCATTCCTGCTGAAGCTAAGAGCTCAAATATTTCTGCAAATTCGATGCTCGTCATGGCAACTAGCAATCTCCACTGCACCCTGAGTCTCGTCCCTTAACCTGTTTCATCACACCCTTTGGTAGACATGTGTGTAATCGAGCCGCATTCGGAATCAGCAGTATCAGTGAGTGGTACAACCGTCGCATGGACAAGGTTGTCAATGGCTTACAAGGTATCCGTAAGATCGTAGATGATGTTCTCATCTATGCACCAACCCTCTCTGCTTTGAAGAAACGCGTTCACGCCTTCCTAGACCGATGCTCCACGCATGGGGCACACTGAAGCGTTCAAAGTCCCAGATAGCTGTCACTGAAGCTGATTTTGGCGGATTTCACCTGTCAGAATTGGGCATCCAATGCAGTTCAGATCTCCTCAAGTCCATCCGCGATTTTCCACGACCGAAGAATCTTACTTATCTACGCTCCTGGTTTGGTCTGGTGAATCAACTTGACCATTTTTCCCAGGAGATAACCCAAATTATGGAACCTTTTCGCCCTCTGCTTCAGAAGAACTCATGCTACCTCTGGTTGCCAGAACATGAGCAAGCATTCAACGCAGCTAAACGTCGCCTCAGCTCACCACCTGTCCTAACCTACTTTGCTGTCAACCGTCCAACTTTGCTCGCCATGCACTGATGCATCTCGTCTGCACGGTCTTGGTTTTGTCCTTCTACAAATGGTTGACGGCGTATGGAAGCCTGTTCAAGCGGGTTCCAGGTTCTTGACTCCCACCGAAAGCCGCTATGCTATGATAGAGCTGGAAGCTCTTGGTGCTTGCTGGGCCATGAAGAAATGTGATATGTTCCATCGGGGCCTACCTCACTTCAAACTCGTCACCGATCACCAACCCCTTATTCCCATTCTGAATTCGAAGGGATTGCTGATGTCGAGAATCCTCGCCTGCAACGTCTCATTGAGGAAAAAATGCTGCCTTATACGTTTACTGCAGAATGGATTAAAGGCAAAGATCACCTCGCTGCATACGCACTCTCCCGTTTTCCCGTTGATGAACCTTGTCTTGAAGATGAACTATGCGAGTTGCATGCCGAAGCTGCTATGAATGTTCACTTTGTTGACAAGTCAACTACTGCTAGTCAGCTTCAGGAACTTTTCCACCATCAACAAGCCGATGATACATTCTTGAAAGTCGTACATTACGTACAAATTGGGTGGCCTAAAATGCGAAATAAAGTCGAAGAAGAAGCACGCCCCTTTTGGTCCATTCGTCATAACCTCTACATGGCGTCTGTTGGAGAGAACTCTATCTTACTTATGAATGGCAGAACTGTCATCCCCACCCAACAACAAAAGAAAACATTAAATAACCTTCATGAAGGACACCAAGGGATTGAAAAAAACTCGCCGCCGTGCTCAAGATTCTGTATATTGGCCTGGGATGAACCATGACATCGAAGAAATGGTAAAACGCTTCTCTGAATGTCGAACTCATCTTCCTGTCAATCCCATAGAACCTCTGCAGCAACCACCTCTACCCACTCGACCTTGGGACAAACTAGGCGTTCACCTTTATAGTCTTAATGACCGAGAATACCTTATTGTATATTTCCACGGAATATTTCTCCTCCTTCACTGAAGTTTATGATCTTGGTAAAGACGCAACAGCACCAGCGTTGATCAAAGAACTCATGCAATTGTTCTCTCGATTTGGTCAACCTGTTGAAGTCGTATCAGACGGTGGTTCACAGTTTACTTGCAAAGCCTTTGCAACGTTTGTTGAAAGTTGGAATTTTATGCACACTGTATCTTCTCCTACACACGCTCAGTCAAATGGCAAAGCCGAAGCCACGGTAAAGAATGTAAAGAAGCTCCTAAAAAAGTGTGGCTCTATGAATGACCAATTTTGGAAAGGTCTGCTGGCAATTCGAAATACTCCTCTCTTATGTGGTAATAGTCCTGCAGAATTGCTGCTTGGCAGAACACTCCACGATTCCCTCCCCCGTTATCCTGGTCCAACAATGTTAGATAATGAGACGAAAGCGAAAATCCTTGATATCAAGAAGAAAGAGAAAGATACCTATGATCAACATACTACCCCATTACTTCCTCTCCAGACTGGTACCCGTGTAGCTATTCGTTCCCGCGTCGATTCCGATTGGTCACTACTTGGAAAAATTACTGAAATTAAACCGAATCGCACCTACATTGTATTAACCGACCAAGGATCCACACTCACCCATAATCGAAGATATCTAAGACCTGCACCTCCCCCTGCTGGTAACAATACATCTCAAGCGAATAACGAACAGAACCCAACCCCAACGACTAATCCATTGGGAGGAAGGCATGTGGGACTACGCGATCCATATAATTTAAGAAAGAGATGTCCTAAAAACTGAACTTGTGAAAGGACTATTATATTACTTATTGTTGATGTTGTGTTCTTACTGTTAACTGATTGATATATAGTGAACAATATTAACTTTTGATAACCTTATATACGAAAGGAAAGGAGATGTGGTATTATTGCTTTTATATTATGCTACATGAAGTACTTAAACTTATATAATATATTAGGAACATTGTAAATAATTAGATATAAATTATAATAAATTATTCTAAAATACAACAGGTATAACCATTCAACTTGGATGGTTATGCTGCTGACTGTTGTCGGGCATAACCATTCAACTTGAATGGTCAACCTGTTGAATGTCTTCGGCATAACCATTCAACTTGGTTGGTTTAACCATTACTCTTGGATGTTTTTGCCGTTGAATGTCTTCGGCATAACCATTGGATGTTTATGCCTTCGGCATAACATTTGGATGTTTATGCCATAACCATTGGATGTTTATGCCGGCATAACCGTTCAACTTGCATGTTTATGCCGTTGTATGTCATCGGCATAACCATTACACTTGGATGTTTATGCCGTTGACTGTTGTTTGCATAACTATTCAACTTGGATGGTTATGCCGTTGAATGTCTTCAGCTAAACCATTGGATGTTTATGCCTTCGGCATAACCATTGGATGTCTATATGCCATAACCATTGGATGTTGTTGCCAGCATAACCGTTCAACTTGGATGGTTATGCCGTTGACTGTCTCCGGCATAACCATTCAACTTGGATGGTTATGCTGTTGACTGTCTTCGGCATAACCATTCAACCCCGATGGTTATGCCGTTGAATGTCATTGGCATAGCCAGTCAACTTGGGTGTTTATGCCGTTGACTGTCTTCGGCATAACCATTGAACTTGGGTGGTTATGCCGTTTGATGTCTTCGGCATAACCATTGGATGTTTATGCCTTCGGCATATCCATTTGATGTTTATGCCATAACCATTGGATGGTTATGCCGGCTTAACCATTCAACTATGCCTTCGGCATAAGCATTGGATGTTTATGCCATAACCATTCGATGTTTGTACCGGCATAAACATTTAACTTCGATGTTTATGCCGTTGAATATTATCAGCAACACAAGGCAAACCACTCATAACCATGGTTCACTTTAATCGAAAAGAATAGCGGGTGGGGGGGGGGGCAAAAGCGCAAAGGCCGTGGCATAAGCCATTTTGCTGTATGGTTAATCCGGCACTGTATATGTGTTCAATAGGAAAAGTAACCACGAATATACAGTTGGTATTGATCCTGGGAGAATATTTTGGAAAAAAATTATAAAACCTATTTCTAAATATGGCTTAATTAATACAAAAATTTAAAAAAAATATCTGCGAGAATCGATCGATGCACCACTCATTTGACGCCAAGGGTTTTACAGCTGGACCAAATGTTCAGGGTTCCAAACTGATCGCAACTGGACTATAGTAGTGGGTCGGAGCAGCATTTTACGTTAGGCACGAGTTGATTTCACCGGATTTTACCGTTCTTTAAATTCCTTGTAAATAGCTTGTATGTGTTCTTTTGGTAAAGTAATCAGGAATATACCGTTGGCTTTTATCCTGAGAAAATATTTTTGGAGGGAAAAAAGGATTAATCTCCAAATATTTCTTGGTGCTATGATATAAAAAATTTGTTCTGCGAGAATCGATCCGTCTCTTATTTGGCGTCTGTAATTTTTACCACTGGATCACCTTGTTCAACATAGCGAATTGATCATAACTAAACTAGTGATCTTAATAAGAAAGCACTCTAAGTCCCTGAAACATCCAGAAACAGGGGGATGTAAATCACCCTCATTATCTTCATTGTCCATTTGATTCACCCCTTTGTCAAACTTTGTCGTCTTTGCCCTGGGAATATCAAACCTCAATTACAAACCTCATAACAGTTTTGTAGTCAGCAAGCTTAGGAATTTTGCATTTATCCATATATGTGACCTGGTGTTTCTTTCCACTTTCATCAATTTCAAAGATCTCTTTGCTTCGTTTTCTATTGTATTGGCTTTTGCTTGATATCCCACCTTCATGGAGTACTGCTACAGATCGAACAAGGTTGCTTTGGCCAAGTTCATACCTCTTCACAGCAGTATTGACAATGGTTGGTAGGACCTTTTTCATAACTTTAGAAGAATTTAATAGGTATTGCTTCACTTCATATTCACTGGCAGTATTTACGAAAGTATTCCACAAACCATTTAATGCGTATTTTCTTTTGGATTCAGCGTTGTCAGATGATGGGGCATTTACCGCCACAGCATTGGTAAACATTAACTTTCTCCTCTTTCTGGCAACACTTTGCGGTAGATCAAGCTTCTCACGGTTTGACGGGGTGCAAAATGATGGCTTTTTTATAGAAGACGTGCGGGGAAGTTTCACTTGTTCATTCAGTAATGAACCCCTCTATAAGAAAGGCAGAAGAATTTTACATACATACATATTTAATATTTTCTATGAGACAAATCAGGCACAATGTACCTTGGCCAGTTTGCCCTACTATATTTGCTACTTCACTTTATCCACTTTTCCTTGTTTAGCAAAGACGGTTGAACCTTAACCCATTGGGTTGCATTGCGACCCGATGCGCCCTACTTTATTGTTTTACGGTGTCCAATGGCAGACGATTTTACTTGTCAAAGGGAGAGCGCTGGCAATTAATGGGTTAATGGCTAACAAAAATGCCTGCCAATGTCTGGTTTTCTCAGTAAACCCATTAGGCCCAATGCCTCATGTTTAGCCTTATGTGTTATTTACTGTTGCTAACACTAAAGAATTTCCATTGCCAATACAAGGGGAGACAAAATTATTTGCAATATACTCATCTGGGGAAGACCCTTGCAGCGTGACCTTGCATCAGCTTTTGAACATGCTACCATGGTCAAAGCATTGACATAATCTTATATTTTTGTCACACTGGAGCAAATAAAATCTATAGGAGAAGTGTTGTTAACTTT
>CACRXK020007165.1:3635-23445 GCA_902702795.2 Paramuricea clavata
GTTAGTTGCACAAACAACAAAGGTGATTGGTGCATTCAAATTATTCAACAGGAAGTTTACAATTATACTAGGAAGTGTATGAATATTTCGAGGAACTTGATCAAATGAATTGGTCAGCCCGAGGTAATGTATTGAATCAATATTTGAGGAACACTTCAATTGGAACGACAGTAAAAATAATAATATTAATTCATCTCACTTGAACCCATATGGAGTTCATTTGAATAGAAGGGGAACTGGAGTTTTTGCAAAAATGTAAAACAATATTTACGCGCTAATAAAAGTAAGTACCATTGACTGGAAAATAATATAGAAGCAACGCCCTCAAATGCGATATCTGCACGAACTAATTTAGCTAATCTAACACTAAGCGAAAATGAGATTCCAGATGTTGGCCAATTTATCCCGGGCGATGACCCTTTATCTGAAAGTATAAATAATGACAATAATGTCATTCACGATACACCACTTGATAATTTAAATGAAAATACTATTTGCAATGAGCTTAAAAAACTTAAAGGTTTTCGTGTCGGCCATATTAACATCACTTTCCTCACAAAGCACATCGAACCATAGGCGTACGGGACGGGCGGGGGCAGGGGGGGCAGCTGCCCCCCCCCCCAAAAGATTACAAAGTCGAAAAGTCGGGCAAATGTTCAACATAAGTCGGGCGAAGAGTGGGAAATTAAAAAGCCAAAAAAGTAGTCAAACCAATCTAATCTCCGTTAATAATAACCCCAGTTTGTTGAGCAAACAAAGCCAGTTGGGCAATATTGGCTTCACAGTCGGGCAATATTGGGTTATTATAAAAATAAATGGGACAAATTCTGTCAAATTTGTGGGGAATTCTGTCAATTTTGTGATGTTTTGGAAATGTGTTTGATGTTCTGAAAAATTTTGGTATGTCCGAAAAATTTTTGGACCCCAAAAATGGTACACTGACCGAAATTTTTTTGGCGACGGCGGGGGGAGGTCGGCAAAATTAATTGTTCCGGAAAAAAAATTTTTCGCCACTGGTCGGGCACAATCCGAAAAGTCGGGCAAATTTCTTTCCGCCCCCCCTAATTTTTTCCTTCCGGTACGCCCATGGCGATTCGTGCAGTAAAGCTAATCTTTAATCAAAATAAATTTATTCCTTTTAAAGTAAATCACCCAAGCTTTTAAAAGACCCATTTGAAAAAACCCAATTCAAACACAACATGTTTTTTTGTTTGTGGGAGAAGGGGTTCTGGTGTTGAAAACTCGTTGTATTATGACAAGCATCAGCCCTGCTCACGTCACGCCCTAAGCTGCACTGATTCTGAACTGAATGCCCTGTATGCAGAGCCTTGCTGCGCCTGACAAAAACTGACCAAGGAACAGTTGGACAGTCTTTAACCTAACAAAGGAGCAGCAAAGCCTATGGACAGTTATATGTATTAGTTTAGTTAACTTAATGTGTAGTATGAGATAAGCTCATCAGATTGAACCGCCGAAGAGGTGGGTCGGAAATTAAAGATATAATAATAATATCATCAGTATAAAATCTTGCACGTTATGCGCTAATAATCTTGCGCTTTATTCTGTGTTACGATTGGTTCATTTTAAAGGAGAAAGTATCTCGAAGCGTTTTATTGGTTTTGATAAGTAATAGCATGGTATTCAGGGCGATTAGTGATTAAATGTACCCGAAAGCCGAGAGAGGTTTAGTAAAAGCTTTTATTGAACCTCTTGAGGTTTGAGAGACATTTGATCATGCACTAATCGACCGTAATGCCATGCTATACATGCTATTTAATATCTTATTTTTCACCTTGCTCGGTTTCCTTTGTTCTTATCGTGGGAATAGTCCAATATTCCCCTCTAATATTCACCTGCAATGTCTGTGCAGCACAAAAAAGAGATAAAACAACATAAAGGAGGCAATATGGCATTAAGAATTATTTCTATTCTGACTCATTAACGCGACCTCTCCATGTGAAAAATAAGTACGTTATTTTGAGGCACCTCGTTGCCTCAAAATAACCTATACATAGCTACCGAGACAATAAAACGGTTTCATTTGATTGAACAAGTTGAAATGAAAAGACGCGCGTGTTTGCGTTTTGATAAACAGGTGGAAAATTTGTCGTCGCTGACCAAAAAATCGCGGGCAGAAACAAAGCTCATTGCATTTACATTCAAAACAAAGCAGAAAGTCAGCAAGAAGCTGTTTTAGCCGACGATTTTTTACTTTCCATTCAACGATTTACAAATTAACGGTTATTCTTTTAAAAGTCGACTATGAGTTCTTTGGTTTGGAATGATTTGTTTTGTAATCGAGTGATTGGAAGAAGTTAATATGGCGACGTGAACATGGGAGTAAAAACCGTAATAAACAAAGAAAGACGTGTTATGAGAATGAAATGTAAGTTGAAATTAACTTTATATGCCTCAAATTTTCCATCCTATGTTTCTTAATGTAACTTCAGCTGTCTAAGTTCAAAATACAAGCTCGCGAAGATTAAAAAATTTTGAAAATATGTAAAAATAGCTTGACTTTGAACTGTATTTTCTCAAAAATAGCCCGTGGCCTCAATTTCAAATATAGATAAATGAAAAGAAAAAACTGTTAGATGTTTGTAGGTATCAAACAAATCGTCAGGAAAATAGGGGCTCACAATGTTTTAGCTGTGTCTTTGAGACCTACAATCCTGGACATAAATTATTGGCAAAAGGGTACAGAATAAGAAAATTCATCGAATTTCACCCCCCTACCCCTAATATCAATGTTGATGGGTATATTCGAGGCTAGATAACTTGGCAAAACATTGATATTGGGGGAAGGGGGTATCATTGGGGCAAAAATGTCATAAAGTTATATTTTGAAGTAATAAACTTGTTTTTGCCACTATTTTTGTCCAGGATTGTATGAGATAATTTCCAAATTTGAATGTTTTAATTTTAGTGTATAAGATGTCTGACCGATAGGGTTTTTACTTATACTGAAAATAGTATTGAAATGACTCTGATATAAAGTGATTCTTTATATATTTGCACAACTTTCATGAATTTGACATTTATGTGCACACAGACATTATTAGCAATAATACATCTTCGTCACCCTGACAAGTACACGCAATAGCGTCACAATCTCAAGATGAGAAGTTAACAGTGATAAAGGCCCCTCGTACTATATCATCGGGCGCCCGAAGCACTACCAAAATCGTCACTCCGAGTCCTTTCAGTTCAATTTTATACAGCAATAGTTTCGTTTGCACTCGTGGGATTTTATCCTAGACATACGCATGTGCAGAACACACCCTAAGTTCTATTCCCGTGTTTATTCAATTTAAATAGCTCTTTGAATTAACATGATGATTAATGATAATATGTAAACTACAACACTATAATTGACCTCCGCTTGTGGAGATTTAATTTAGAATTAAAACTAATAATTCCCAACAATAGTTCTTTGCCTACAATTTCAATTTGACGTGTCACCAACGTGTCACCATACATGTCACCAAGATAATTGTGCTTCATATATAGTAAATCAACGTGTCACCAACGTGTCACCAAAATTTTATATAAAGTATATATACTTTACTTATACTAGTACTGGTGACACGTGGTGACACGTTTGTGTAGAGTAATTTTAATATAATAAATTTGGTGACACGTTGGTGACACGTTGGTGACATGTTGGTGACACAAATAAAATTCTTGACAGGATTCCATCGTCTCGTTCCATCCAGTTTAACAGCCATGTGAAAATATTTTGCCCCGTTGGCATGAACTTCTATGCAGCAGGCCCACTGGACAATTTTCTTGCTACTTTTCCCGTTATTGAACGCCTCTAGTACAATGTCGGAAAATGCCAGACAATTCGGGAACCTATCTAAATTTGCCCTTGCGCAAGTTATGAGGTATATCCGTCCGTTCTCATGTTCACTAAGTCATGAAATAAAGTGTATGTCATTCGACTCTTCGCTAAAATTCGCGCTAGCTTCACCGCTCTCCATCATATCGTATTTAATGTATATAATATTAAATGTAAACAATGTTCAAACCTATGAGAAGTACTTTGAAAATTCCCGCCAAAGACTAGCGGAAATACATTAGGCAACCCTAATTCAAATGGCCAATCACATGCGCAGTTTTAAAAAGGAAGTTTGAACTTTGTAATGAAATTAACAAGGTCATAATATATTTTGCCAAACTACAAATTAGAGTGGTAAAAAAAATTAAAAGCGGGCTAAAACCGAGAGCATTCTATGGGAAAACTCCGTAATTTTTGCATTCAAATTCATACAATCCTGGACATAAATTATTGGCAAAAGGGTACAAAATAAGAAAATTCATCGAATTTCACCCCCCTTCCCCTAATATCAATGTTGATGGGTGTATTCGAGGCCAGATAACTTGGCCGAACATTGATATTGGGGGAAGGGGGCATCATTGGGACAAACATGGCTTAAAATTATATTTTGAAGTAATAAACTAGTTTTTGCCACTATTTTTGTCCAGGATTGTAGTTTTTATATAAGATTTATACAATTTATTCTTTTTGCTAATAGATGCTCGAAGACCATTAGTTATCCAGGGTTTGGCTAAAGTTTTAGCTTGCTTATTGGATAATTTTATTATTGGAACATGTTTATCAATGATAGTTGAAATTTGTGAATAGAAAGAGTTAAATATTTCATTAGCATCTTTACTAGAAAGTAATATCTCATCCCAATTGACAGACTGGGTCTCATTGATAATCACGAATATTTGGAATAATCACGTCTATACCGATCCAATTTTGTCAAAACTCTTGATATCTTACTGATGATTAGCAAATTAGGGAGATGATCTGTTATATCATATATTATATTACCGCTATAACCGTATAATGCTCAATTGAATTTAGTAAACCATTATCTACTAATGTTGCAGAGTGATCTGTTATTCTTGTTGGTTGAAGAATATGAGGTTGAATGCAATATGATGCCAAAGCATTCAGAAGATCATCCGTTGGTTGATGAGATCTATAGTTTAATAAGTTAATATTAAAATCACCCATTATTATACAAAACTTATGTTCTCTAGAAATTTGGTCCACCGTTGCAATCAGGTGATCTGAAAAAGTATCAAGACTGCTATTTGGATGTCTATAGATGATACAGCATACAATATTGCTTTGTGATTTGCATTCAACTTCAATATACTAGGATACCCGCAAGGTAGGCATTGCTGCGGGCATTAAAAGCGAATAGAACTACAGTAAACAGCACAAATTATATCAAGCACAGTGATTACTCGCAGCGACTAGTAAGCTGTGAATGGAACTGAGAAGAAGCAATATATATTGAAGTAGCAAAGACCAGGGGTTAAAGGACAATAAGAGGTGAGAAATATTAAACATGTGCGTCTCATTGACATACAGGTAAATTAAGATCAGATTTCACATCAAGTCTGTTTACTGCTAGGCGCATTTACCATATTATATAGACTATATACACAGATTTATTATACTAAGAAACCAAAACTTGATAAAAAATATGGAACTGACAGTGGCCAAAGTCCAAAACAAATGTAAGCGTAACAGTAGACTGGAAAAAGCTTCAGAAATTCGATAAAAATCAAAGTCTCGAGCGAGTTTAAAATGTGTGTTCTGCGCATAGAAAGCGCGCACGACCACAATTCCATGCGCTAAATAAAATTTAGTTCAAAACCCCCTCTCTGCATATATTAGGTTGCTGCTACGCTCACTCGCTCCAGGCTCGCTCGCTCCGCAGCAATAACGTTTCATATTGTATTACAGTACTATTTAAATCATCTCTAATATGAAATTGTATATCATTTTTTATATAAAATCCTACACCTCCTGCATTGGTAAGACTATGGATAAATATAAAAGAACAATTAGGAATTGAGATATTACTTATATTATCCTTATTACTAGGATACCAAAAGGTAGTGAAGTGCTGCCGTTGATCTCCTCATAGGGAAATACGTTGCATCTAAATAGTAGGCAAATATTTTCCTACGTTTTCCCAAATTGCATTGCTATTGTTACTGGTATTTGAAAGGCCATAATTCATGAACACTTCGCTATGTGAAATCATAGACAATCAAACGAGAGGACTTGAAACACAGGCTAAATCGGTGATGTTGCTGACGTAATTAAACATATTTCGGGGACCAATAACGGCAATATGGATGCAACTATCGCCATTGACCAAAGTTTTACGAAAACATTGAAGCGTATACAGATACACGTCACCTTTAGCAGTTTTAGCCTGTGTTTCCAGTGCATTGGTTTGATTGTCTATGGCAGTGGTGGAAATGTTGGTGGGGCGGTCGCCCCTCTCCCCCCCCCCCGTCCATGGAAAATGACGAATTTTCGGAAATTTTGACCTAAAGGGGGCTAAAACACTCTATTCGAGTAAAAATGGGGGGGGGTGTAGGAAATTTAGGAGGCTTTGTCGCCCTACCGGAAAAAGTGAATTTCCGCCACTGGTCCATATATGGTAAAATAGGCAGCATGATGAAAAAAAATTTGGCGATGTGATTCATTCGGAGGAATATTCGCCTGCTGGAAAACGGGCTTACACAATGCTTATGATTTTCTGATATGGAGGCAACGCCGATTTTACTCGATTATCACTAATTTAAATACATTTAAAACAATATTTATTACCGTATTTTAGCTTTCGCCACTTTGAAATACTAAAAGATTAACAAAAACAGGATTAAAAAGTGTCGAAATCTATTAAATAATATTAAATAATAAGTATTGTTTTAAATACTCGCAGCGAGCTTGCAATTCGATTGTCGTTACCAGTCAAGTCTCCACTCAAGAGTATAATAAGCTGCTAACTATAAGATTAAATAGTCATGGGTGATAAAAATACGAATAACAAATATATTTCAAGTGGAAGCAAGTGTTAATTGTGCCATATACACATGTAGTCAATTTTCTTGCAATTGCACAAGAACTGAATACAAAGTGAAAGTCTTTACAGTAGTAATATTATAATACATAATATTGTATTATTGTGCCATAATACTGATAAAGTTAGATTGTTTTTCGCAATGGACAATCGTCCAGGAACAAGAACGCAACAAAAGTCTTAAAATAGTAATAATAGTACACATCTATAATAGTGTCATATAGTTCGATTGTTTATACAATCGCAAAAGAACAAGAACTCAACTTAATTGTACATATTTTATCAATGTTTGTACTTTCATTGACGTTTTGCAATGGACACGGCGTTGCGTTTTGCATTGTACATAATAGATACCTCGACCGTCAAGATCATCTCCATGACCTCGTCATCATTCAACATCTCAAACGTCTTTGCGAAGGTGGTCTGTTCTTGGAAAAGTTCATGGAGTTGGCGTAACTTGTCGCCAAATACAAGTAAAGTAAGGTTGTTGGAAAACAGCACATTCGCAAACAGTCTTTCTTGGCATTTGGACTTCAGTTGGGTCAATCCGCATTCCGTGCATTTCACAATGTTTTTGTTTGGTAGGGCCACGATCTTCGTCTGGCATTTTTTGCAGGACAGAACTCGTTTTATTGATTGTACTTCCTCAGCAGGGCAATCAACTTTGCTTTGGCTGTTTTGTAGGATTTCGTCATGCCTTTCAATTTCTATTTCTGTACTCTCTGTGGTGGAATTCTTGTTTAGGTTCAGGTACTTGTTCCCTCGTATTCCCGAACCATAACGTTGGACAATTTATATGTAGTTCCGGACGTTACTCTGCTTGTATCGTTTTCCCGTTACAACACAACTCGTATCGATCCACTCTCATCGGTTAGAGCAGTCTCTTGCATCAGCAGCGTTTTCTCTTTCTTCAAAATGGTTTGTCTGGGGCCCTGTAAATTAAGCCTACCGCAGACATTTACCTGCTGGTTGATGTCACCTTCTAGTACGGATTTTACTGACGACATTCCAGGTTTAATGTTGGTACAGGAGTTCTCCTCAATTACTGGTTCTCGAATGTCGAATGAAACTTCTCCGCTGTCTGGATCCTCAAGTCTTGATCTTTTATTGATATGGATCTCGTCGTCATGTGTCCAGTTGTTCCTTTTAATTTGATAATGGATAAGTTTTATCGGCAAAGACGACTCTGTTATGGCTTTACATTTGTTATGCTTTTCAGGTGAAAAACATACCGCCCTGAACGTCTGTCCTTTCGTTTGCAGCTGCATATGAAAATAAGGATTGCTTCTCTGGCTTGTTATTATTGGCAATAAACAGTGCACGTATCCTATTAATGGATCATCTAGAATGTTAACAGAAGTTGTTTAATTATATTATATATATTATGCCATCCCAAGGTAAAATAAAAATATAGTTTTAACATAATTTGGATATAGTAAATTGGAGTTTAGGTAGACTGTGTATAAGTTATTTAAGCTATGTGGTCTTTATAGTTTACAGATGTAACTTGCAGAATTGGAGTTCACAACTCAATATTTTACATTTCATCTTTTCCGATTTCTACACTTTTGGGGCAACATTTTACGACATTCTGAGACACTTAAAAAAAATAAATGCAAATATACTTACCATCAGTAGTTGTTTGATCCACCTTCGAATCTTCATTCTTTTGTACCATGGTTTTCGTGAGTACTATCAAACATTAAAAAGAATTACAAGTTTACAATTATTTAAACAAGATAGACATGTTTGAAGTATATATAGTTATTTCTAAAAAATATTATTTGCTGTGGTATTTTCAGCAAGTCTGCTTAACCGTTTTTCTTCTTTTATCCTGTACTTAATTAATTCCGTTTTTTTATACTCAACATTCTGTCATAAGTATCCGGTTCTATCACAATAGAAGACAGGTTGCAAACACGACTAATAGCTAAGTATGATACTCCTAAAGTTGTTTCGCGTTTACCAATGTCTACCCAAGCCTTTTGCAGAGTCATACCCTGACTCTTATGAATTGTCAATGCCCATGCCAGTTTTAAAGGTATCTGTTGCCTTTCATGTACTAAATTGCCTGTAGTTACAGTGGCTGTTATTGGAGGAATAGGAACACAAGATGTCTGGTTCGCAAAGGCAGGATCTGTATATTGGTCAAATTTTACCACAACAGCAATGGGCAAATCAGGAGGTTGATGGTCAACAGCGTAAATTATATATACAACAGTTCCTGTTGATCCATTACTTAAACCAACCGATGGCCATAGGTTCATTGTAAGCATAACACAAGCTCCTGTACTGATAAATAACATTGGTTGCAATCCAAGCATATCTTGAGAACTTACATGTTCTACCTTCTCACTAGAATGTCTGGCATGTATTATTGCAACAGGTGTATTTAATTGTATCAAGCGCTGATAGTTATACTCTGTTACTTGTTTATTGCTGTAATATAATCGTGTGGCAGTTTGAAAGTCATTCAGGTTTTCCACACAAGTAGGCTGTCTTGTAAGTAGAAGCTCTCAATCAGCACGGGTTGATTGACCATCTCTTAATCGTGACAATAAGTTTCGAAACATGATTTGGTTTGATTCTGAACCTTGAACTCTCTGACTTACATCTAAAATTACAACTTTGTTAAACATCTGATATGCTAAATAGCCCTGTTCTCTTAATTCATTACATGGATTTGAATGATATAGTGGTTTATCACAAACTGGAGGCAATTGACCAGCATCTCCTAACAAAAGGATCGATTTACAACCAAACAATTGATCCTTTACCCCAGTAGCCTGCCTGCATCGTCTATCTATCTATCTATCTATCCAGCCCATCGTAGTTTGACCAAGCATAGAATATTCATCAATCAGCAGGTAGTCAATACCCAATAACTGTTCTTGCAAATTAAGAAGACTTTGCCCAGATAAATCGTTTTGACGCAGACTACCTATAGGAAGCTTCAAAAAAGAATGAATGGTCACACCACTAATATTGAAGGCCGCCTTACCAGTTGTTGCTGTAATAACACATTTATTTTTAAGATAGTTAAAAATGCCATTTATAAGATAACTCTTGTCTGTTCCTGCTTCACCAATTATTATGATCAGAAGAGGTGATTTAGATTCAGTTGGTAACTTGGAATGGTATACTATAATGTCATATACAAGCTTTTGTTTTTCACTGAAACTGTTAATGTCAATTTGTTCACCTTTCCTAATTTCTGCACTAGCATTGTCCTTTTTGGTTTTAACCCAATTAGGCATTTCCCCTAAATCCTGTTCACTATACTTTGTACAGTCTAAGTGCCAATTGTAGTTGCAGCTTCCTTTTGGATTTTTAGCATTACAGTTAACACCACAACTATGAAACTGTGATAGCATCATCCATTCCTCTTGAGACTGGTGATCATTTTCAGTTAGCTCCTCAATTGAAAGTTCAATGTTATCTAGGACATTCTGCATTTTTTCGGTCCAGTTAGGAACATGCTTTTGGGCATATGGTAAACTCAAAAATTTATGTCATGCATTTACAAAAGTGAAGTCTTCTGGATTTTCACTACCCCAAGCGTCATGTTGATAATTCTTCCATGGTTTGTATTTTAACAGTTGGTATTTGCAAAACATATTGTAATTGTCTCCCTTCGGATTTGAAGAGTAATTTGGAAAAAGTCTTGGAACAACATTACAAGACTGCTCAACCAGCTTTCCCTTTTTGAATGTATATTTAGTGGCAAAATCGATAAAATTAACACTCATTATAGAAGGAAATGTATGCTTTTAATTAATACGATTGGCATATATATCTAGTAAAGAATCCTTTGTGCAACGGTCTGTTTCTTGCAAATTTGTTTCTACTCTTCGAGAGCCATTAAAGTTAACTTGTAATACTTGAAATGTTGTGCTATGTAATTTTAGAGAAAGCAATAAATGCATTGTTTCCTGAGCACTAAAATCTCTTTCACCTATTGTTTTTATCATGATCTTGTTGATAGCTTTTTTAGCATTCAAATCAGGCCGTGAATTTTTTAGAACTGCGTTGAAAGTATGTTTAAGCATTGGTGACCTACTTTCCCCTTTGGCTGCATACTTACAGAGATATTCTACACACGCATGATGATCAATAATAATCTGGATATCACAGTTACCTCTCCAACCCTGAAGCTGAATTATTTGATGATTGTTTAACCTAGGATCATTCCTTTTAGTTACCATCTTAGCTTTGTATTGAATGCTTTTGTCTTTAGTGTGAATTGGTTCAAATTGTAGTTTTGTTTTAGTGCAGCAATCAAAAGGGAATTGAAATCGGCATTGTAGTGCTTCGTCATCGTTTTTGGACTTAAGACAATATTGAGTACTGCACCGTGTGTGTCGCTGAACAGTGTTCAGCAAGTCAGTGTAGTCACTCTCAAAATCAACAATGTTCTCATGACGCTTTTTACAAGGATGGACATTAGGTTTCGTCCAAATTTCACTATCTAGTGGAAGCGGATTCCAAGTACTAACAAGAGAGTCTACATAATTACAAACTTGCTCAGAAGCCTTTTTGCCTTGTTCAATATCAAGCAAAATATTAACATCTTCGCAATCATTTGGGCATTTCTCTGCTAGAAAACATTTTAACGCTATCTCAGTAAGGTTACAACGACCAGGGTCATTTTTCAACTTTGCTGTACCATGGCAATGGATACTACCCCTTGCTTGAAATTCGTATCTATACCAATGCCACTCAGCATTTAAAGTATCCTATAGCCAGTGTTTGAGGAAACTTTCTAAACGTTTAGTAAAAAACCAATCAACAAAATGTGGTTGTTGATGACATTTTTTCGCCGACCGTCTCCAGTCAGATTTTCATAATTTGGATCTAAAAGCGAGTGCAACTCAAGCCAGTGCATATCTGCAGACTAAAACGTAAAAAAGATTGTAGGAGCTCCCTTACAAGCAATTATAGCCTTTAAATCTTCTCGAATCTTATACCAATACGATGAACTGCCAGTTATGTTACTTGCATATCTCGATAGTTTGGACATGAAAGTACTACTATTTGCCATGTTTCGCAACTCATCTATCGTAAGATGGGATTCTTCAGGATTTTGTTTGAGAAAAATGGCGTTTTGTTGCATCATTCTCTTTCGTTGAATCATATTCAGAGCCGAATATGAAAATCTAGGATGAGATGCAAACCCTATAAATCCATTTACCATTTACAAACTCTGCAAACTTAATGAGAGGCTGTATTTTATTACCAAGGGTAATATCTCTACACAATGATGGGTTAGTAAGATCACCCTTACCATCTGGAAACAAACAAGAAAATGCCATTGTTGATAAAACGGTGTTGTGTACTCGTTTAGTGGTTGATCTTCAACAAGTGGCCAACTGATTTTTGTACCTAGTCGGCTATGTATGGCATCTTGTTCAAGTTGATCATTGTCACTATGGGGAAGAAAAGTGCTTGTTTCAGTTTTGTGATTGAATACTTCATCCTTTTCATCAGAAACACAAGGAGCATTATTTTTGTTTTTAAACCTTCTGTGTCATAAGAATGATAAATTTCATCTAATTTTCCCTCCGGATCATTGTCTGATTCAATAATTTGGAGTTCAGCTGGAACACCATTAACTGGTAAAGAGTTAAGTGAAGTAATATTAACCTTTACACTGGGGTATTGGGGGTTATGTTTTATCAACCATTGCAATGCCTGTTCAACCTTTTTTCTCCTTACAAAAACATCTTTAAAAGTATTGCCTTTTCCTTTCATTGTGACAACAATTAGTGGAATATCAGTAGTAATATAGGTACCGTTCGGGCCCCTTTTTTGGGGCGGCGCGGGGCGGCGCATCATTATATATGCAGGTAATTACTATGCAAGGGGGCGGCGCATCATTATATATGCAGGTAATTAAGGGTTCCGCACAAATGAGGGTGCGTAGTGACGTCACTCATTAACACACGTCATAATTATATGCAATGACGTCACGCGGGCGAGCTTAAACACGATCGGGCGAACCTTGCTGACTACGCATTTTTTAGCGGCCCCCACGTTTATGATACAATTGAGGGATTAATGTTGGCTTACTATGATTGGTTGTTTGATTTAACGAGCGTCAGTATAAAATCGGCAAGCGTCTTGTAACAAGCATCGTCTATATTTTGACAACGCTCTTACCGGAGGTCTTTTGGCAAGCTGCTGAAATTTATCTTGTTGGTAGAATTAACGTTTATTGGTTGTTGGAAGATAAAGTTTTTTTGAGGGGAAACAAATTTTCGCGCTCTTTTTCAGTCGAGATGGAGCAAGCAAAGTGGGAAGAGGTTGTTTCTTCGTGGATGAGTGGTAAATCGTTTGAATTGAGTACAGAGTGTGAGAATGGGGTTGGTTTACCTATTGAAAAGGCAAAATGGCAAATTACAGATTTGGAAAACATTTTGATTTGTCAAATGCAATCACAATTGATTCTGAGTGTTAGTGTTCCTAAACGAGTGCAGGGCCCTACCTTTACATATTTGTTGAACTGTAAGCAGATGCTTGTGGGTGAGATATTTGCAGATATGACAAAAAGGAAGGAAAAATTCGAGAAGAAAACAGGTGTTAGCTTGGACAACTATTACAGATTGGCTGCGAGCGAAGTCGAGAATGGGAAGAAAAGAAAAAAAATGTCTGAGTCGAATGGAAGCAACAAGGCCCTCGGGTGACCAACACTGGCATCGTGCTCTTCAGTAATCCACTACAATACCAGTACATGATTGAAGAAACAGGAGAGACATTTAACAGTTCTAAATCTAACACTAAGGAGGCCTATGATGAATTTCGTAGATTTGGTTTAACAAGTGAACTTGATAAAATAGACCTCTTGTAATAATAATACGTTGCTAGCTAGTAATGTAAATTTGCATATATTTACTGAAATAAATACTGTGTGTCTCATTCGCTGTTCAATTGTTGTGGTGAGGGTATCATGGATAACATAGATATAATTTTTGATGAGTTGAAACGGAATGAAATTGATATTGATAAGCAAAGCGAGTTACATGTATTCTGTGAAGGTGACGGGTGAACGATTTAGAAGTTTTGAGGGAGATCATAAGAAAGCTTATCAAGAACACATGGAGAAAAAAACTTATAGAACAGTTTAACAAATAGTTTTAGTTGTAATATTTTTGACACTATCGTCTGTTATTTGTATCAATAAGCATGTTTTAAACTTTACAAATGTTGCGTTGTTATGGGTTGCTAGTCATTAGGAGGCGTGTAGGTGATTAAGGGGATTAAGGCAGTACGAATTTACATAACTGAGTGTATGCCAATGGATAGATAGGGATTATTTATAGCGCAGGTGTATGCCTTAAAATCAGGCGCGTGACTTTGCGGGTGCATGTATATATTAACGTACAAAATATTTGTACACTAATCAGGCTGGCGGGTCACGCGGGAGGGTCGCGCGGAACCAAACACAAACAGCCATTAAGAGTCAATATCACTACGATACCGTGTGTTTCTGAAAAGCCTTTTCAAAAGAAATGTTCTCTTGTAAATAGTGACCTCTAACGCTTCCCTGCATGTGGTCGAAGTTATCATCGTTAACAAAGACATCCCCGGTTTCCGTAACCTTTTTGTGTACTTGATCCCTCTTTAGTTGTCTTATCTTGTTATTATTAAATTTATTACAAATGTGTTGAACGGGAAGTAATGGGGATATTAATTTTGTAGCGAGTGGTTCGGTGGTTTTACAGGTCTATTTTCAGTATATATAGTTTCATTGATAGAACCACAAATATTGTGGTGGTAACGTTGTCAGGTAATCCCCACAGACACAAAGATTGGGATAATAATTAATGTGATACGAATTTACATAAACGATAGCCTCCTAATGCACATAATAATGAGACTTATATTCATAGTGATCACCTTAATTAATTTATAAGTGATAATTTTCCGAAGTTACACCGAGGATGATAAAACAACGACAGGTTTCCGACCTAGCGCCATTTTGTTTCGTGATGAAAATTTATTCCTCTCACAAAACAAGGCGAGCTATTTTCAGAGTATCATTCTGTTTCAAGATGTCAGAATAAGGAGAGTAGATATAAATGTTAGATGTTCTAAGTGAAATTATGGCTTACTTGACTTTAGTTTTTAAAGTGATCGGGTTTTATGACCTTGAAATCGTACAAGAAGCTATGAGAATCTGTGTATGGGATTTGAAACAAGTGGATATAGCTAGTTTTGAAATAAAACAATATTGGACGCAGCGCTTAGTTGCATGGTTACATCGTAACCTGGTGGAATTTGAATATCACTAATCCAGGTTGAATATCAAAAGTCATTAACTGTTATACAGGGCTGAACACATTGTACTTTTATGACATTGCCCGGACGTGTTTAAGCTCGCCTAGTGAGAAATTGGTTGATTGTGCTTTTCATGTTGCTTGTTATTTGGAGGTGGAAGAGGAATTGAACAGAGATATTGTACCAAAAGCCAAAGCAATGGAATACCACGCCGAAAAGTGTTCGATGGACTTTGAGGATTCTAGATGTGATAGATGTTTGTTCGAAATCGATCGACAACTATTTGATGTTCAAGAATTAGTAAAAATGTGGAACATAACATGTGAACATGATAAATGTACTAAGCCAGCAAATTTTTATAATTGTGGGAGGAAGTTTGTATGTTGTCTTTGCTGTAGAAGTGCTGATTGTATTGTAACATTAGCAAAAGCTAACAAAATGTGTTATCATTAGCAAAAGCTAACAAAATGTGTTATTATTAAATATATTACAAATATATTTCTTTAATGAGTAAAGGTAGATCTGATATTCGTTACACTTCTTTGGTTCGGACCCCACTCTTTGAGCTCCATAATTCGATTTAAATTGCTTAAGCGTATGCCTTAAAATCAGGCGTGAGGTTTTGCGGGTATAAATTCTTCGCGGGTTAAGGTAATTGACGGGATTGGACGAATAGAGATTTGTATAACTATATGTATCCAAATGGATAGATGGGGATATTTATTACGTAGGCGTATGCCTTAAAATCAGGCGTGAGTTTTTGCGGGCATAAATTCTTCGCGGGTTAAGGTAATTGACGGGATTGGGCGAACAGAGATTTACATAACTATATGCATCCCAATGGTTAGATAGGGATATTACATCTTTACGTGTTTGGAGTGATTCGACCTTTATATCAAGCAAACCGTAATGCATTGGTAATTGAATGTTATGGTATTAGGAATTGTCCCAAAATAAGGAGCCCAATCCTGTATATAATGTGTAGTAGAGTTATAACTATATATCTTCACTTGGATTTTCGCAGATATTTTGAAGGTTTTTTCACATGCTTAAAATACCTACTTGCGATAGCTCAGTCGGTAGAGCGAAGGACTGTAGTTCCTTAGGTCGTTGGTTCGAGGCCAGCTCGCAAGATTTAAAAAGTGGACATTCGTTTTGATGGGATGGTCTTAAAATCGGGTGCGTGACTTTGCGGGTCGTAAATTTCATAAACAATACTAGAATAAATCTCAAATGGAAAGAGGTTCAGATTCTACGGTTGTCAAGTTGTTAATGAAATTGCAACAAAACACTGAGAGAAACATTTGTCCCATTGGAAACTATGAACGATTTAGAAGTTATGAGACAAATCCTAATAAGGCTTATCAATAATTTTTTGGAGAAAAAACTTTTAGAACAGTTAAACAAATAGTCGTAGTATTTGTAATATTTTTAGCTTGCAATAAATATATTCTCACCAGATACATTTTCGTGTGATTAAGATACCCCTTATTTTAAGGTTATCAAGAATATTTGGAGAGTAATTTAGAATATATTTTGAAGATATTGTATACGTATTGATATGCACTGCTAGAGTCCAAGAAACTAAGGACCTCAACAAATGTAAATACTTCATACAATCCGTACTCAGTATATTTTTAGCTTGCAATAAATATATTCTCACCAGATACATTTTCGTGTAATTAAGGTACCCCTTATTTTAAGGTTATCAAGAATATTTGGAGAGTAGTTTAGCATATATTTTGAAGATATTGTATATGTATTGATATGCATTGCTAGAGTCCAAGCAATTAAGGACCTCAACAAATGTAAATACTTCATACAACCCGTACTCAGGAATCGGATTACGTTTTATTCTTTTTGAAATTTGGTAGCTCTTAGAAGAGCTGTTGGTTTTTTCTTGGCTTTATCTTCGTCTCTTTAGACACCAATCCAGTGGCAACCGCAGAGCGTGGCCCACCCACCACACTCAACGTGAACCGGCTCACCCATTTCCAGTGTCTGAATACGTAACAGATTCACGCACGCTGAATGTACTGTCGAACGACAGCAACTTGCTTGCATGAGTTGTTCTTCGACATGCTTAAAACGCAGGCAGAGAAAACAGAAATTCATGTTCACATAGTCCTGTCGACAGTACGCACAGCGTGCCGTGAGGTTATCGTTTTCAGACGCGGAAACGAATAACCAGCTCCCAAAACATGTAGAGTGCACCAGGTGGCCACAACACGGGGTTTCTGTCACGGAACGTTCATCTCTGGCGATGTCTACCAAGCAGAATGGCAGGTCTCACTTTCTCTTTGCGAATCTTCGGACGTCGCTAGGACTCCAAACAGACGGAACCATATTGATGGGAGAGACTGATCTGGCGCTGGAAGAATTCCGACAAATTCCATCTTGAGTTTACCTTAGCATAGAAGTTAGAAACGATACCTGTATTTAAACACCCCTATTAACATAATAACTTTCTTTCAGTCTCTATTCTTTAGCATTTGTCGGTAAGATGAAAAGTGTTAATTAGCTAGCACTCACATTGACCAGTGTGTATTAATCGCGACATTTCTTACTTAATCGGGTTGAATTTATTTCGTTCTATAAATTTGATCAGTGAGCAGCATAACTTAACTTAAACCTCCTTTCATCGGTTTCAAGATAAAAAAGTAAATAAGTAAGAAATTCGCCAGTGTGGCGAATTTAACTGACTATTATCGGGTAATTCTATTATCGGGTAATTCTTTGGTGATTAATAAACAATACATTACATTGTTAAGTTTGTGACTTGGCATATGCCGGTAAGATGAAAAAGTGTTAATCTACCATAACAATTTACTAGTGTGGTCAATTTAAATGACTATTACCAAATTAAAAGGTCTAATTGTTTGATGATTATTAGACAATAAAAAATATATTGGTAAATTTGTGACTAAAAGGTTTTCCCGGTGTAAATTTTTCATTCGAAAGCAGGAGAAAAAAAAAATAAAACCCAACAGAACACAAACCAACAAACTAGTAAATATTTCCAACTATAAGACTCATACTATTTGCACTGAGCTGTTGTGTTAGCACTATGGCCACGTGTTTATCTATAGAAATTCAATTCCATAATTTGTGATAAAGAGAAACATTTCACTTAAAAATTTCTCGACATTAGAAACCCATGCAGAGTTTCAGGGACAAAATAAGTCCCGCACGGGACAAACCGTCCCCCAGGGACACTTTTAGCGTTTCCGGGACACCCGGGACAAAAAAAGGCCCGTGCGGGACATTTATATAAGAGACGGGGACAAGCAAGTTCTTCGTCACTCCTCTAACGAATATTTAATTTCCACTCGTATGTTTTCCAAATTTTAAACATTTTTCTCCTTATGTGGAACCTTGATTATCGAGACAATATTCAAAGTGTGTTAACTTCACAATGAACAAATCAAATTTCGTAATATTCTTTTGTGAATGTGGTGGCTCTGAAAAGAGCCGTTTTGTTTTGAGTCTCTAAGACTTTCGCATCCACAATGCATAGGCTTCAACTTCTACTTTGGCGCAGTGCTGGTATGCGTTGTTCTCAATGTGGTTGCCACAGGTTTCCAACCATATTAGTTGGTCAAAGAGTTTTTCAGCTTTAGGGCAACCAAACCATTCCAGATTCACGGATGGGATATTCAGTTTTGCCAGTAGATCCTTTTCATAATACCCGCCTTTGAACGCAAACGTAGAGTCCGGATTTTTACGAGTTTCCATGTAGAAATTCTCTACAATAGTCTCCAAGTCTGAAATCTGGAATGCTTTTACAGCGCGAGGGACACCGAACGGTAATTTTTGTATCCGATTTTGAAGATAGCTACATGTCTTTCGATCTTTATGTGTGAGTTCGCCCCATCGTTGGTTGATGTCGAAGAACAAGGACTTCGCTTCGGTATCACTAACTTTTAACAGACACATCTCCTTACAAAGGAAATTATTTTGAATGTGATATCCATCCATATCAATTATCCCAACGACGTCTGATATTTTACAAGTCATGGCAAGCAATACGAACGCGTTGCCGATCTGCTTTTATATATAAAATATTGGACCGCTAAACATATCATATGAGGCTACACGCCTAGTCCTATTACCCACGCACTTCCTGAAACTAATTACAGGCGATATCTTTGATAAGGCGGTAAAATTTGAAAAACATACGAGTGGAAATTAAATATTCGTCAGAGGAGTGACGAAGAACTTGCCTGACCCCGTCTCTTATATAAATGTCCCGCACGGGACTTTTTTTGTCCCGGGTGTCCCGGAAACACTGAAAGTGTCCCTGGGGGACGGTTTGTCCCGTGCGGGACTTATTTTGTCCCTGAAGCTCTGCATGGGTTTCTAATGTCGAGAAAACTTTAAGTGAAATGTCTCTCTTTATCACAAATTATGGAATTGAATTTCTATAGATAAACACGTGGCCATAGTGCTAACACAACAGCTCAGTGCAAATAGTATGAGTCTTATAGTTGGAAATATTTACTAGTTTGTTGGTTTGTGTTCTGTTGGGTTTTATTTTTTTTCTCCTGCTTTCGAATGAAAAATTTACACCGGGAAAACCTTTTAGTCACAAATTTACCAATATATTTTTTATTGTCTAATAATCATCAAAC
>CACRXK020007166.1:0-23443 GCA_902702795.2 Paramuricea clavata
AAAGCATTTTGAAAACCCGATGACTGAGATTTACTTGATGTTCTTTCAAGCTGTTATTCCCACCTTTACTACCATCAACAAATTCTTGCAGAGAGGAGAGCCAGTTATTCATCTGCTTTTCATGGCCAGAAATTCGAGACATGTGCCTGTCTTGCTCAGCGGGTTTCTTCATGATAATTTGATAGCGCACGACCTTTCCCAATGTGCATCAGTATGACAATAGCAAAATAAAATGGCCGAAACGAGAAGCCCCAAACATATCAATTTATTCGATTATAGGCAATTGCCCTTGTTTTCTTCGGCTGTTTTATACGACACGGCGAGCAAAGAAAAAAAATTAAAATTTTGCGATGCTAAAGGTCTAAAGGGGTCATTGCGCAAAGAAAAATCTATGATTGTAATCATTGATTGTATATATAATCTCGAGTTACGGTCGGTGCCAGACACTGCCAGTGTAGTATAACATGTATGTATTATTTTGATTTTCCCGAATTGATAACTTAGGCAATGTTTAGTAGATAAATAAATGCTGTATGTAAATGCCTTATATGAGTAAGGCACCTTTTCGTTGAAAAGGAAATCTTTTGATTACATTTATGTAAATCCAATGCTTTCAGAACGTCAGACATATAGACTTTACATGTTCATATTCCCGAATTAATCCCGCCATCAACAAAACCGGAAGTAAAATTCTAGTGCTTTCTTGCCCCAGGGGAATAGGCACAGGCCACGTCTGTTTATATTTTCGAATAGCGTGGTTCCTAAGCTTTATTTTGATACTAAACATGGCCGAGTTACTCGAAGGTTCCATTGTTAAAATTGGCCTTGTTTATCTGCAATTTCGTTTTGTCGTGAAAATTATCGCCATGAAAATTTGCTGTCACAGCTTCAAAAATTCGCAGTGTTCATTATAAAAATGGAACAAGTAAACCAAAGAGTATCTCTCCCAAATTTTTTGTGGATATAGTATGGTGTGTGTTGTAAATGACCCGAGATGTGCAAATGTTGCCAAGAACGTAAGAACCATGCACGGCGGCACAAAATCATCGCTAAATGGGCAAATTTAGACAAAATTATATAGTTTCTACTAGCCAAAGTATCGCTGAAAACAGTTTTAAAATGGAACATACAAAACGTGAGATATGGATAAAATAATTGTAGCATTTAAGTACGACGGCTCTTCCGAAGCAAACTCGAGATGTGCAAACTCGTTATAGAGGATACCAATAGCTATATTTTTAATTTTTTGTTTACACTCCTATAATTTCTACTACCGCGTGGCGGCCATGTTTGATTGTATTGTCCAAGCATGCTCAGTAGCAATGTCCGCAATTTCTGGCCATGGGATCAACTTGAGTCGTTCCTTAAGAAATTGGCAGGCAAATTCATACGTATTCATGCCATTGCAGCTGCAAATAAAGTGTGTGAGATATATTTCTCAGATGATGGAAATATAAAGGAAGAAGACAAGATGTTTGTGGGAATTACAACACAGGGAAAGATGATGAAGATGCTCAATGATGGAGATTTAGATCCTCAACAGGTAGAATTACAGTAATACTGCAGAATAATATATTGATAGTTCAGTTCAGGCAGATTATTATTAGTCCATTTATAGAGCATATTATTCAGTGTTTCATTCATTCAGTCACCTTTAATTAATCATTCTTTTACATCTAGGTGCAAAGATTCTATGATGCAGTTGGTGCGTTTTACAGAGCTGCTGCACAGTATGCTGTGGCAAAACTTCCATTTCATGACAAAGTTCTGGAGAATTCTCGTTTTGTTAATTTTGAGAAACGCAGAGAGCATGAATTCACAATGGTCGAGTTCTTTCTACAACGATTCCCAGATCATCTAGAAATGAGTGTTGAAGAGCAAGAAAAACTGCAAGAACAGTTCATAGACTATCAACTTTTGTCAAATGATAACATCCCCCCAACATGTCTGGAATGATGTGACTGTGAAAACGGATGAAGATGGAACAGCTTGCCTATTTCGAATGGATGTCATTTGGGGGCATTTGAACGCAACCAAATCTGCTGATGGTACACCTCGATTTGATTTGTTAGCGCGAGTTGCTTTAACTGTACTGTGCCTTCCTCACTGAAATGCAGAAGAAGAGCGAGTTTTTAGCATGATTGAAAAGAACAAATGGGCAGAGCGTTCAAGCCTTCAGGTTAAAGGAACACTTTCATCAATAATGACAGTGAAGCTTGCAGATTTGAATGCTAAGACTTTCACGCCTCCAGTGTCCATCTTAACTCTTTGCATCACAACCCAGTCTCATCGATCTCGAGAGATCGACGGCTTCGAAATTTCATACCTTCGGTTTAGTGCGTGCTATGAAGACAGAAATACCACCATTCGATTCAGAAATAAAAGATCAACTAGTTCCAAACGATAGTTATAGCCATTATTAACATTGTAGCGATTTATCGGCCTTTGAAAGTCCAACACGATCATATTGTATCAAATTACGCAATTGTCTGAACAAAAATATAGACTAGCCATACCTTTCGCCGAAAGTAACTTCGGCCCCTTCGAACATATCGTCTTTGTAATAGGCTTGTTAGAATTCCCATTAAAACACTATTTAGAGTGTTATTTGCAAGCCTGTATCTTCAAATCTGTATCTTTTATCAATATATTTCCATTTCTTGTCCGACTGTGAGCTCGAAGTGAGTTAATCCCAACCGGAAATACGACTGAAAACCGTCAAAACAATGCGACGCTTATATCGTATGACCCTGGAAAGGCCAGAAATGGATTCGCAAGGTCAAATTGCACCTACACGCGTGAGTTTGACGTCATCCCGGCTACAGGAGCTTCTTATTGGCCAATTATTGCGCAATGTACTCAAGTGCGAGTAAAACCCGACATCTTGAAAAATTCAAAATAAATATTTCTAGTCGGCGTATACATACGAAACTTTCTACACGAAAGCGCTTGAATACAAAGAGTATTTTACACATATAGCCGTTCAGCAAATGTTGAAAAGTTCAAGGGGTATTCAAGATGTTGTGTATATGAAATTTAGAATCTTTGGCCAAGCGGTGAGTAAATATATGATTGTTTCGGTTTGTGTAATGTTCAGACGGCACTTGACCCCCCGTTCGAAAGGTTATTTTGTGATGATTTCAATGGTGGGTTTTATTTAAAAGGGGGGTCAATACTCGCCGAGATATTTATACTAGAACGATTGGGTCGTAATATGATGCGAATGCGTGTGACCGAAAAGAGTTAAAAGCAGCTAAATCTGCTACTTATGAATACAACAAAGCACATAAGCGCAAGCTATAACTCATTAACATTTAAATTTAGAATGACTTTGTGTTACTTTTGAGATTTTTAATGCCATTTTTGTACCTTTAGAATTCTGTTAATCTTCTCCCAAAATGCAGGAAATGGCATTTCAGAGACTCCACTGCCTACGGCAGGCGCCAGCCCGCCGTCAGCGGGCTATATCAATAATATTACAGGAAAAAAACTAAATCTCACTCATTTTCATGCCACAAAGTTGGAAGGTCTGTGTATTGTATGCAGCCAGAGGTAAATCCAGAGTATACCCCATTCCTTAGTGTAAACATAGTAGATTTTGGCAATCAAGGGCAATAGCCTTCATAGTTCAAAACTCAAAAGTAAGGTGAATCACAAACATCAACAGGTGAACCATGCATGACATGAGATTAGTTTGGTCTGGTTTGTGGTTTATATAATTATTGTCAGCCAGTTACAACAATAGAGGTCTAAAATTTATGTTTTTATCTTCACCATATTTTGCATACTAACAAGCACTCATGCATGTTAATTTATATTCCTTCTATTGGCAAAATTTTAGAAACCTACAATCATTAAATATTTTCCAGTTAATTTTCTCCTCTGAGGTAAAATGTATCATCAGTACAAATAAATAGTAGTTTCAACATTCCATATTTATAAAATTCAATGTATTATTAAAATATCAAGAATATAAAGTTATAAACTTGGCCAGTTTCTTTGACTTTGGCTTTGTTGTCAGAATACTTTTCTTTCAAACTGCAAAAAGGCAGTACATTTCATGATGTGCATCCAATACCAGACATATATTTTCAACCATTTGAAATAAACCATCACCAGGAGACTTTCTATTAAATTTGGGGAGGTCCTGAGGAAACTCGCCAGCTAAAATGATAAATATATAATACCGTTTTCGAGGAAAAATAATTATTATCAACGCAGTGATCATTTGGACATAAAATCTTTCCCAAATGTCACGCTCGATGGGCAGGCCTTTCAATTTCATTGAGTATAGTACAGCAATTTCCTCATTTGCATCCTCATGTCCGCCATGTTTGTTACAAATTCTGCCAGGCGCTTCGTTTCCTGCAACCTCCCCAAGCACCCCCGCGTGCTCGAGCCACTGATCTCTATAAAAACACTGTAGTGTGCCCATTTATAGCGCCTGGGTACGAGGCTGACATAATCGTATTATAAAATCTTTCTCAGATTCGCATAATAAGTGTTACGCATAGTACCGGCACATGCAGAATATATGAGCGTTGGCTCACTTCGTATATTTGTCCTTGATCAAAATATGCAATTTTAAAATGCATATATATTCAGCTAAATAAAAATGTTGTTTTCACGTCACATCCAAACTCAGTTACACAACGTTGAGTTTCAACGTTGAAGCGACGTTCATGAGTAATGTTTCTGTCACGTTTGATTATTAGTAGCCGAACGTCGTAACACAATGTTGCTGCAACGTTAACATATAACATTGCTACAACAAAAAATACTTTTTATCGAACGTGATTATTCAACGTTCAACCAACGTTGCGGCAATGTCAGAATGTAACATTCCCACAACGTAGATAACGAACGTTAATCAGCAACGTTCAACCAATGTTGATACAACCTGTTCTTGTTCAAAGTAAGAAAACATTGTGGTGGGAACGTTGTATTAATGTTAAGTCATGACGTAACCTATATACAACCTTTAGACAACGTTGGGATAACGTTGTGTGCTAGCTGGGGAGTCTGTCATTCAAGTTTATAATAAAAAACCTCTAAAAGTCCAAAGATAATGGATTTACTGCGACCAATTGTCCTTTGTATGCTAAAAATAACTTTACATTTACCGCTAAAGAAGTGTGCAGAATTGACAATGGCATTGCTGACTTGCTCTCTCATGTTCAGATGGACGGCTTCATGCAATTAGTGTTGTTGGCCTCTCCACTGCCTTTCCTCATCTCATGACCAATGGTTCAAACCTAATAGACTGGTTTATCAGCTAATTCAACATTCTTGGGCAACCCCAACAAGACAAACATACGCAGTGGGTATTAAATGGTTTATTTCTTTTTGTTTTGAAAAAGCGATCATGACACCTTGTTCACCTCTGCTTCCTGCAACTGAAATTAATTTACTTTGGGCATTTATCCTAATCAGTTTTTATGCAACTGTCAAAACATGCCTAGCCAGCATGCATGTCTTATCTGCACATCATTTTCAAGTGCCCTTCAATATGGGGAGCATGCAACTGTTAAAAAAGGTCTGAAGGGTGAAAAAACTAGGGATTGTCGGCCCATCACTTTTAAAGAACTTGCATGCCTTCATTGTGTACTATGCCTTCATTGTGTACTATGCCTCCAGTTTACAGATTCTATACACAATGTGATGCTCTGGCTGTCTTTAGTTTAGCCTCTTTCGGTTTTTGAGGACCATTTTAATTAAAACTTGTTTAATTTAAAGAGCCTTTCTGTACATCATCTTCTGTATCTACACCATCTACTGTGTATACATCATTACACCAAGGTCAAGGACACCTTCCATGATAGGTGATGATTATGATCTCGATTTCTCCTGAAGTCTGTCAAAAAAATTAGGTAACTTGAAGTTGCTACTAGCTTCAATAAGTACAACTGGTGGCATGCCTGCATGTCATGTTTTAGGTTACAAAATCGATCTTTTACAAAAGTATAAAAATATATGTTATGCTCGCGAACATCAACTTTATTGTTATATTAACACTAATTTTGAATTACACTAAATTTTGTCGTGTCTGAATTTCAGATTTAAAAACCCACAGAATTGTTTACAAAGACATCAGTCAGAAATATCTTAATTGTAACAATATATTTGTGTGAAAATATAATTATGGCAATAACACTGAACACATGTAGGCAAGCCAGCCCGGGTTATATGGAAAATTCTCAGTATGGTCACCTGAAGTCTTGGGTCAGTCGGGGCAGGATCTCTTGTAGGTGCCAGCTTGGTTCCCACATAAATACAAAATGGAATTTAGTAAGAAAATAATAACAAATTAGTGTTATGACATACAAGTTTTTTTCAAAATAAGAAATTTCGGTGCAGTCCTTGCACACTAGGCAGACAAAATTGAAAAAGAACTGAATTATATTCCCAAAGCATTTATTATTAAACAGTCGTATGAACGTTTCTCCAGAGAACGCCCTCCCCCTCCCTAGAAACGTCACACTATCAAGTTACACAATGATATTGTGACTCCAACATCACTGTTGGAATGCTATTTGTACCACAAAATAAGAGTCATGATTTTACCAGTTACTAAATCAGGTAGCAAGTCCTACCTCATAAACATTATTGGAATCCTAAACATGAAAGCTCATTTAGACTTTGCAAAGCATTTGGCATATTTGGAGGAAGGATGCTGCCTTTCGATTTGTTAAAACGTTAATGTGTACCTATCAAGACAATTGCATTCAACCACTACTGCACTACATGAAAGAAATAAACAAAATGTTCAAAACCCACACACCTAAACTATTTGAAAAATAAACTTGAAGAACATTTCAGCAATTTATTATAAATAATAATAAATAAAAATAACAATCACCTAGATTTAAAGTTTGTTCATTCACTGCAATCAGTATATCAATCATTTTTCGCTCGCCACTCTGTTTTAAATAAATGATTACAAACCCCAGTCGAATTGCAATCAAGACCCACCGTTTCGACACTCCAGTCTAGTGACTTCATCAGGGGTGATTTAAAGTTGCAATCTTGGCTTCTTAACTCTTTATCGACAAGCGACATTTTGACGATTTTACAACTCAATTGTTTATAACGTAAATATCTCAGCGCGTATTCACCCCCCTTTAAAACAAAGAATACCATTGAAATCCTAATAAAATAACCTTTTCAACGGGGGGTTGAATGCCGTCAAAGCATTACACAAACCGAAACAATCATATATTTACTCACCGCTTGGCCAAAATTTCGGAATTTCGTTTCCACAATAGCGTAAATAACTTGTGAATTCTTCAGAGTTCGGCTCAAATCAATATGAGTGAAATATGTGCTGTATTCAAGTGCTTTTATATCCAGAATTTCACTTGAATACAGCCAGTAGAAATGTTTATCTTGAGTTTTTAAAAATATCAGGTTTTTCTTGGTTTTTCTTGCACGCGCCTGCCACACGCTAAAATTGGCGAATAAGAAGTACCCGTAGCCTGATGCACGTGCAAATCATGCTGCAGATGTAATTTGACCTTTAGAATCGATTTCCGACGTTTCCCGAGCGCTAGGATGTAAACACGCGATGTTTTGGCGAATTTAAATTGCATTTCCGGTCAAAAAATATCCTGCTGAGTTCGCTAATATCGCAACAGATTGAAATATCGAAATAAAAGACGAAGAACTGAGGCTACAAGCCTCAAAATAACACTGTAAATAGTGTTTTTGATTGTAAATCGAACAAGACTACAACAAAAAATACATGTTTGAAGGGGCCGAAGTTGTGTCTGGCAAAAGGTATGGCTTTAGTGATAAATTGTTTACATTTTTCGAACAAATATGTAATTTGTTGAAATATGATACGTCTTGACCCTTCAAAGGTCATAAATCGCTATAATGTTTGTCTTTGACTAAAACTATCATTATGAATCAGGAAATATTATTTCGCTGAATTGAATGGTGGTATTTTCATCTACGTAGCATGTACTGAACCGAAGATATGAACCTCCAAAATACTATTGCAGTTCTGCAAAATTGCATGGTTTTAGTGCTACATTGTTTACATTTTTAGAACAAATATGTAATTTGTTGAAATATGATACCTCTCGACCCTTCAAAGGTCATAAATTACATTTTTACTCTATAATTTTGGGGGTTTTTGCTATAAAGTGGTGTCTAAGACCCCGTTTACACGGTACCAGACGAATTTGAGACCGGTCTGAAATTCATCCGTTTCGGCCGTGTAAACACACGAAAACTATGGAACCGGATGAATTTGAGACCCCCTAACAGGGCAAATTCGCATGTAAACAGGCGAAAAAGGTCCCAAATTCGTCCGGTACCGTGTAAACGGGGTGTAAGTGTAATCTTAACAAATCTTGGTGGATTGTTGTTTGTTATCCCAATTGGTTTAAAATAATTTTTGGCAAACAAAGTGAATTTTACCATTGTAGCAAGTGGAAAAGTTCAGCTGAGAAAGATTACGTAACCAAACAGCACACACAAGCTGCTGACAAAGTTAACGGTTGTTTAATTAGAACAATTTTACAAGAATATCGCAAATAAGTAGAACAAATTGAACTAATGAGTGGAAAAAAAGTTCAAATCGTTGTAGAAACTTAATTTTTTCTGCAAGTTGTTGGGTTATCTGTATTACAATAGTTTTCTGGCTGCTACTCAGGTTGACACCTACACTTGTTCGCATTGATGTTAAAAAATTTCTGCAGAACTTTACAATTTCATCAGAACTGACATCACTTTCAGAAAGGTTGAGTTGTTTATGGACTTCCACTTGAGATAAAATCCTAAGAAAACATGCCATGCTTTCCTACCACCGATATGGCTTACAGTTTGGAAACAAGAATAGAAATCTACATCTTCTATTGTGCATCTTACTTGCCGGAGATATCGCGACGAATCCCGGTCCCAATTCAAAACAACCGAACTTGAAAACCAATTCACATTTAAAATGTCTATTAACTAATGCTCAAAGTTTGAAAAGTCAGCACAAACAAGGCAACATAATAATTAATAACGTTAATTGTTTCCAAGCTCTAGTTTACTCAGAGGATAGTGATGTTGTGTGTGTTAGCAAAACATGGTTAAATAGTGACATTTCGAACAGTGAGATTCTTGATGAGCCCTATGTAATATTCCGTAAAGACAGAGAGCAGAGGTGTACTTGTGGCAGTTAAAAGTGAATGGTTTAAAAGTATTCGTGAAATTAAAACTGATGGGAATCTTGAAATTGTAATTATTGATATCTTAACATACTCGAACTCGCATTTAATTGTGTGTTTGTGCTATAGACCCCCAAGCTCAAACGAAGCATGGCTAACAGAATTTAATAACTTTCTTGCTGGTATATTTGCAACAACTATGATAACGTGATTCTTGCTGGTGACTTCAACTTCCGAAATATCGACTGGCAAAGTGATCTTGACACACCAACCAAAGGAACAAGCTGTGAATTTTTAGAAATCCTGAAGGATTATTTCTTAACCCAAGTAATATCATAGTTAACTTGGTTTCTTTTGTTTCAACAGGGAAGTTTAATCATGTATTTCCCTCATTACCCATGCATACGCTTTTGTCTTCTAAATTTCTCCGGGAAATTTAGTTGAAAACAAAGGATTTCTTTGTCTTCTAATTTTCCCCTGCATGCTTGATGAGGGAAATTTAGTTGAAAACAAAGGATTTCTTTGTCTTCTAATTTTCTCTGCATGCTTGATGAGGGAAATTTAGAAGACAAAAGCGTACCTCATTACCTCTGATTGCAGAGCTGTACCTCATCGAAAATCATCTGCACAACTATGGACAGTATCTGACGACACCGTCCCATACACATTCGAACAATCACTTTGCCAGCTTTTATTCCCTAATCTTGAACATTTCAATTGTGGGAGAAAATTCCGTTTATGCGCATGCCTAAAACGCCAATGAACGCAGAGATGTGTTTCTGCGCGTGTGTATATATGAAAAGTGTTCGTACCACAATCATAAGACAATCAAACAGCATTCAAAACAGGCAACACACCACGCGTGATTCCCTTGTTAACTATGATATTGCAAAGTAATAGCATGGCATTACGGTCGATTAGTGATGAAATGTCCCTCAAGCCTCGAGAGGTTTAGTAAAAGTTTGTTTACTTTTACTAAACCTCTCTCGGCTTTCGGGTACATTTAATCACTAATCGCCCTGAATGCCATGCTATTACTTATAATAAATTTTGATCCTACAAGGGGAAATAATGTATTGGACCTTATAATCACAATTTTGCCGGACAAAGTCAACGTAAGAGAAATCCTCTAGGGATGCACCGGAACCAGTTTTTTAAGTTCCGGCCGGAACCGGATCCGACCGGAACTGGAAAAAAGTTCCGGCCGGAACTTCCGGCCGGAACCGGAACTAATTTATTAAGCCATATATAGTCATATGTTACTTTGTCCGCTGCCAGACAAGCAGACACTTCAAATCATCAAGTAGAGAGTTCGCAAATGTCAGAATAAAAAGACTGACAAACGTTAAACCACGGTTAATAGAACTAGATGGTTAGGCTAGCCGGCAAACTTCAAAGGGAGCGGCAAATTATGTCGAGAACCACTTTTATTTGTGTCACGTGACGAGGAAAGGGGGTGCTTTGTGATGAGTGATTAGGAAAACATATGGGCGAGAACATAATATGCCAACAAAAGATCATATTTCAAAACGCTATAGGGCTTCTGAGATCAAGATGGAAATTGAAACAGAAAGCCAACAAACATACGAACCTATTTTGAACGTTGGAGATGAAAATATCGAAGAAAGCGAGCGTCGTGAACAGTTTATGATCGAGGCATAAGAGGACGAAGACATTTATCGCAAGACGATGCAACCGCAGAGGATTTATACAACGTTGATGTGTCTGTTGCTCTAACGGGAATACAGTTAGACGAAACAGACGCTGAATTCACCGAAGCTATACAAGAAATTGATGACGAGAGGGTTTTTCCTTTTAGTCAGTGAGAGATAGTGTGCAAGTCTAAAGGGAGAGACAAAACTCGTGCTGCGTTGACTATTTAGAGGACGTGGTTTGATTATATTACATCGATTCAGGTCAGTTTGGCTACTGTTTCCTCTACTGATGCTTTGTTCGATGCTTTGCATGGCCACTTTACACAATATTCTGTCCAAGGAACAATCAAGATAAACTTTTAGAATGTTTTTATATGGCTTGATTCCTCGTTTGTGTGAGCAGCTATAAAAATTCCTGAGCATATTTGATCGGATTTTTATAAAACACTACACCAGCAAAATGTCGGCATTGTTGGAAAATGCTGTGATTTTTCGTGAAGTTCAACCCTCGAGCTCTGCACAGAAACTGTACGGAAAATATAGTTAAACTTTATTTAACAGTCGGAGCATTTTCCTACACCAGAGACTTTATTACTATTAAAGATGCGGTACAGTCCAATCTGTGCATGTGCACAAAGGAGCCCTCTTTTTATTTACAAACAGTTTATTTAGGTTTTTATTTCATTTTATGTTCTTGCAAAGCTTGATTGTTGTCTCTTGATAATTTCTAGAATCATGAAAATATAACTAGTTGTGAAATAAAATTCAATATTTTGGATACCGAAATGTAAACAAAGCCTTTGTTTACATACGGACTGTACCGCATCTTTAAAGTATAGCATTAATTAATGAAAGACAGTCAACGAAAAGGCATTGAGTGATTGAGAAAGGGGATGCGATAACATATAAAACTTGATAAACTTCTTAATTGTTAAAGATTGTCAGAAGTTCAGAACACTGTTTCCATAATTCAATAATTTTATCATATATTATACAATAATTATTGTATATTGTTTTTAATTAAACCTTCTTGGCTGGTCGAAATAGAAGTGATTTAATTATGGTAATCTGCCACCATTCAGTACAGCCCTGCCCCACAGTAGGCGGATCACACCACACTAAGGGGATGATTACATGGAGCACTTTTAACCACAGGTTTGAACTCAACCATGTTTACATAACTGGGTTGAATATTTTGCGATTACATGGACAATCTCATCCCCAGGGTTGAAATACTATACATTCCTGGAAGTGAAAACAAAAACCAGCCTCATCAAATGCTTGAGTAACTCATGAATAATTTCAGCCCTGGGTTGAAACGATTACATGATAAAATTTTCAACCCAAGGCGAAGTCCAACCTGGGGTTGAAATTTAACTCTGCTAGCTGAAGCGGGGTTGAACTTGGCCCTGAATTGAAAATTTTGAAATCATGCATTTGATTTTGATAGCATTTTGTATTACAGACAAGGGCGAGGGTTCAGCCCAGGCCTCGTAGGTCCCAACTGTAGGCCCCAACTGTAGATCTGTAGGAGACAACCCCAGGGTTGAAAATGCTCCATGTAATCAGCCCCTAATTAACCCATTAAAACTTTGATGTACCCTGATTTGACTTTATTTCTGTTGAATACCAGATAATATAATATCATGGCCTTTAATTCACCAATCTTGGTATGAAAATCGAGTGACCACAAAAAATATTTACATGCAATATACCACTTTTGGAACAAAACAAGCATAAACCATTTTCATATGATAGTGAAAAACTTAAGTTTTTTTTTTCATTTTAAATTGCTTTTTGAGCCTTGGACCTCCTAGGTTATCTTGAATTTCTTCTACTTTCCATATTTGCATATTATCTAAATCTGCCGTCAGTTTTAATTTCAATACTGGACACACCAGCCACCTCGCCAGCCACTGAACTATAAACGTGTGTAATTCGTAGGTTGTTTATCTGGTATTTATACGTTGAGAATGCGACGCTCAGCCTTGGGAACTTCGTGTTTATTGTAGGTAAATTTTCAGTGGTACGCTACCAGTTATAAAATCTTTCGTTTGGGGTCTACAGAAGATAGATATTTAATAGACATGGGATGTGTAAATATGCAAATACAATGCCCTCTTTGTTTACATCTGATCACACAAGCGCATGCATAAAATGCAAAATTTACAATGGCTTCAAATGACGCTCACAAAGGAAAATCTTATTTGTTTCTGAAGATCTACCGTCTTTTCTCTAGTCCTTTAAAACAATTCGAAGCCATTCTTCGCGAGCATTTCTCTTCTTGTTCACCATCGGCTGTAGTCTCCTACGCAGACTACATCGGCTGCGCCAACAACAGGGATTTTAAAAATTGCAAATTCACGCGTTCTGCTGGTCGGACAGCCATACAAAGCACAATTAGAGCCAACCATACTGTTCAATATTACTTCAAACGTTTAACCGTATCCTGACATATTAAAACAACGGCAAAAATACAATTATCCAAACGCGGTGTATAAACAAAGCCTTCGTCCCCTCGATCATAAACTGTTCACGACGCTCGCTTTCTTCGATATTTTCATCTCCAACGTTCAAAATAGGTTCGTATGTTTGTTGGCTTTCTGTTTCAATTTCCACCTTGATCTCAGAAGCCCTCTAGCGCTTTGAAATATGATCTTTTGTTGGCATATTATGTTCTCACTCATATGTTTTCCTAATCACTCATCACAAAGCACCCCCTTTCCTCGTCACATGACCAAAAATAAAAATGAACAATAACATATTTGTCACGTGGTCCAGCTAGCCTAACCATCTAATTCTATTAACCGTGCTCGTATGTACTCGTGTGGCGTTTTAGTCACGATCGGTTAATAGACCTTTATAAAAAGGTTGACGTCAGCAGGATTGTGACGTAGTTTGCGGAGAAAATCCCGAAAGCTCAGAGTTGTCAGTGGTTGTTTACTTGTTATGAGTTTTTTAAAAGCCAAAAGAAGCCAGTATTATGGTAAGTTTGAAGTGAATTTTTCTATATATAGGCCAAATGAGTTTTCATAATCGTCGGAGTTTAAATTTTATTTGTTTTTATATTAGATTGTACATTTATTTTACTGTCAACATTTAGCAAATTGTTCGATTGGTCTATTTACATATTTCGTTGCTAAAAAGTATAATTTTTCATTTTTGTTTCTCGAATTCATCAGTCTAATCATCAGAATGGCCCCAATTAAGCTGTAGACAGCAATACACAGGCTCAGTGATCGTGCAAAGAGGTACATAAGTCTTAGAACTTAGACATACAAACTAAGACTATAAAGTCTATTATTTTATCGATATATATAGTTGAAGTGAACATACATGACAAGTAGCTTTTATCAATCGTGTACAACACTTTCCCTGTCTGGGTCTACAATCTAGCTTTAATTTTCTATAAAGGTTTTGCCAGGTTGGACAATTCTGATGATTAGACTGATGAATTTGAGAAACAAAAAAGAAAAAATATACTTTTTAGCAACGAAAGATGTAAACAAACCGAGCGAACAATTTGCTAAATGTTGACAGTAAAATAAATGTACAATCTAATATAAAAACAAATAAAATTTAAACTCTAACGAATATGAAAACTCATTTGGCCTATATATAGAAAAAAAATACTTCAAACTTACCATAATACTGGCTTCTTTTCGCTTTTAAAAAACTCAAAACAAGTAAACAACTCTGAGCTTTCGGGATTTTCTCCGCAAACTACGTCACAAGCCTGCTGACGTCAACCTTTTTATAAAGGTCTATTGCAGGCGAATAAGGTTCCTTTGGGAAAATATTGCATCGATCATGATGCATGATGCGAGTGATGTGTTCATTCCCGGTTCCCACCATGACGCATCACCTGCACAGTCCACTGAAGTACGAGTCAAAGCTTTAAATGTTTGATTCATTCGAATAGGCGCCAAGGACTGGATGAAAGCACCTAGTCCTAGAAAAGGATTTATATTTTTATATATATAGGACTGGATAAATGCATATACACCATTTGTATGACTTAAAATTCATTCGCGAATTTATAAATGAAGTTGTGCCCCTACCATATATAATCTTCAAATTGTGAATATAGAAATCATGAATGGGAAAACTATAAGGCAATACAAAATAATTCATATTTGGTGCGTTCATATACAAGTCCACACACGCACACAAGTACCAGTCTTACAAGAAACATCCTGGTCCGGGGGCTCTTGGATCCAAGTTGAAATCCGATGTATCCTGCCAAATCGAATTTTTGCCTTTGAAATATATTACATCAATAACGTGGCTATTGCATCAACCACTAGGCTATCGTGCACTATGAAAACGGAAAAGGGACTAAATAGGAATGTGTATGTATATTTACGTTACCACAACCCAACCAAAAAGGAAGAGAATGCATTGATGCATTGAATTTATAATTATAACTATATAAGCACGAGCATATGTTAATTGATATATATAGACAAGACAAGATTTGTGATACAGATTCATGATTTATAATTACAAAAGAAACTTCTCACCATTTCAAGGCGACAAGAAGGGTATTCCTTAAATAGTATACCATAAGAATATTTCTCTGAATTCCGATTGGAATTGTATTACAACCACCGACACCGTGTTGAAACACATTGCAAATGGAAAAGGTTTCCTGACTAGTTTAATTATTTAGTCATGTTATTCTTCAAGGTGTCGGCATGTTGTAAAACATGGACTGGACCTTGGACTGGACTGGACTTGTAAACTATGGACTGGACTTGTAAACTATGGACTGGACTTGTAAAACATGGACTGGACTTGTAAAACATGGACTTGTAAAACATGGACTTGTAAAACATGGACTTGTAAAACATGGACTTGTAAAACATGGACTTATAAAACATGGACTTGTAAAACATGGACTTGTAAAACATGGACTTGTAAAACATGGACTTGTAAAACATGGACTTGTAAAACATGGACTTGTAAAACATGGACTTGTAAAACATGGACTTGTAAAACATGGACTTGTAAAACATGGATTTGTAAAACATGGACTTGTAAAACATGGACTTGTAAAACATGGACTTGTAAAACATGGACTTGTAAAACATGGACTTGTAAAACATGGACTTGTAAAACATGGACTTGTAAAACATGGACTTGTTTAACATGACTTGACCTTCGAGCGAATTTATTATCGATGATATGTTTCTCTATATGTAGGCCTACACCTATAGAGAGAAACAGGTAAAAATACACGAATTATTCTGCGAGTGTGCTCGCTTGCCCTCACCTTATTTTGCCCCTGGAATTGGACAGACAATAACGAAATAGATTGGACCGTGTCAACATAATTTATATAACTTCGAAAATATTTAATCCTTTTTTGCATATCGATGTTAATTAAATAGTTTTTTAACTAACATTTTGACAAAAACGTCCACTATTTGCATGGCATGCATTTTCTATCATAGAATGTTCTAATAAAGCTAAATTCGGTTGCAACTGAATATGAATTTCGATAGACATAGTTCACTAACTAAACAAAACAAAACGAAACTCATAACAAAACCGTTCATTGTCCTTAGCGCCTAGCAAATATTACTAGTAATCCATTATTAAATATTCAATCGTATCCGTGTGCATGAAAGGAAAGCTTAGCTGTAGTAATGTCCGCAAACGGAATTTGCCAACACACTAGTCAATCAACTGATCGAGTCAAGATCTATATACATATGTTATGATCTGGGAACTCGATGATGAATTTCAGTCAATGATTGTCAAGGCCAAGAGATCGAATTTTTGCGATTGAACTATTATTGCAATTATTCAAAATTTGATCATTATACGTTATTTTTTTAAATTTTGGATTTGGTAGAACTGCAGTCATTTCTTTAACGGCTTACGATAAATATCCCTCCGTGCATATACATTACATATATCGTAGATTTAATAATGCGTATCACTAAGTCTGAGACAAGCCCTCATTTCCCAAAACTCTATGGTACCGGCCGGGTGTCCCTCCCAAATTTTTTTGAACCTTAGTTTAACTGATATTCGACGAGAAAAATTGTTTGACCGTTTTTTTGAAACTCCTGATAAAAAAATTACCTCCCCTCCCTCCCCCCCCACTGGTCAACATTTTCGGGAAAAATAGGACCCCCGAAACAAAAATTTGCCCCGGGCCCCCGAATTTCTCTGATAGTCCCTGGTTTTAATTAATATAACTCAAAAACTATAAAAGCTATTGAGCTGAAATAAACTCCATTGCATGCAGGAAGGGCTAACTTAGATTGTGATATATATAACACTAAATTATCGGTACGATATTGACGGAGATACAAGAATTTGATGTTGCAAGGCGCTTTCAAAATTCGCGAAAATATGAGAAAAATCGGCTTATTAAATTAATTGGAAAACACTTGCCACTTTCCTTGGAAACTTTTTAACTTCAGTGATCAGTAACTTTAAGTGTAGGCTTTTCCATTGCAAACTTACTTTTAAAAATAAAAATTACACTAAAGAATGCCTTCATTAGGAATAAAATAAAATATAATAATTAAGTTCCATTCCTTCAATGGAAACTGAATCAGTTCCATTTCCCTTTAATTACAACATTCTAGCTATGACATGCAGAAAATGCATGCCATGCAAATATAAGTTAAATTATGTTGACTCGGTCCAATCTATTTCGTTATTGTCTGTCCGATTCCGGGGGCAAAATAAGGTGGGGGCAGGGGCAAGCGAGCACAGCAGAATAATTTGTGTATTTTTACCTGTTTCTCTATATAGGTGTACATATAGAGAAACATGTCATCGATAATAAATTCGCTCGAAGATCAAGTCGTGTTTTTCAAGTCAGTATTTTACAAGTCCGTGTTTTACAAGTCCATGTTTTACAAGTCCATGTTTTACAAGTCCATGTTTTACAAGTCCATGTTTTACAAGTCCATGTTTTACAAGTCCATGTTTTACAAGTCCATGTTTTACAAGTCCATGTTTTACAAGTCCATGTTTTACAAGTCCAGTCCATAGTTTACAAGTCCAGTCCAGTCCAAGGTCCAGTCCATGTTTTACAACATGCCCACTATGGGCAGTATTGTCAACATGTTGTTACAGCATTGTTCAACTGTAACAACTTGGAACAACATGGTTGACAACTTATTCATAGTTGGCCGCACAACATTGTTCACGCCTGTCGATATCAACTTGGAACAACCTGTGCGTTTTTAGCCGTGTAGGGTCGAACAGAATGTCCAGTGGTTTCCTCTGTACATCGGACAATTTCACGAATGCATGGGTCAGACAATGACCGTGACCGACCGATTTAACTAGGCTTGGACTTATACACGGTACGGTTAATATTGTCTTGTTTATAAGTTGCGCAGTTTTAGAATAATCGCACAGACCAGGGTGCTTGCGAAAACCATAATTTTACGCGCAAAACTTAACTTAAATCCGCCAAATAAATGAATTCGCACAATCTGGCACAAATCACTAAACACTATGAAAGCATGTCTTATCATCCTCTTAATCTTTTCCACTGTTGTTTAACTCCTTTCTTGTATAGAGAGGAGAAATGTGTATGTCTATACTTAAATGTTTAGGTATTCAAAATTAACACTGAGGGAATCTACAGTGTTGAAGTAGGCAAGAAATAAATTGCGTAAATTAAAGACTGCACAAAAATGTCGGAGTACTGTACAATCCATGTCCATATATCGCAACTGTAGAACCTAAAGCCCTGATTAACGAGAATTGATGAGAGTTGAGAAGTGAAAATTTGCACGAGAGTTTTCTCAACTTTCATGTCCCGTTCAAACTAGAACAAGACTCAAGAGTTACATGAGAGTTAATGACAGTTGAGAAGCTGACTCGTCCCCAGTCGTCTTTGGAAGGCGCGCGCACGCGCTCGCATTTGCGTGTGTCTCGCAATATGTCTCGCAATATCTCAAATATCACTCGCTCTTGGCATTGCTTTGACTTTTACATTTGTTTTAATTTTTTGTTTTAAATTTTCAAGCAATTTCTCGAGCTCTATTTCCATGCAAGACCTTTTGAGACGACTGGGGACGAGTCAGGTTGAGAAGCCGGTGAGAGTTTGCATGAGAGTTTTATCAACTCTCATGTCCCGTTCAAACGAGAACAAAAGTTGCATGGGAGTTGATGAGAGTTGGCAAGCGAAAATTTGCATGAGAGTTTTCTCAACTCGCATATGTCCTGTTCAAACTAGAACAAGAGTTACATGAGAGTTAATGACAGTTGAGAAGCGAGACTCCGAGAGTTTGCATGAGAGTTTTCACAATTAACTCTCATGCTGTCCCGATCAAACGAGAACAAGCCGAGTTGCATGAGAGTTGCAATTGATGAGAGTTGAGTGAAGTGAGAGTTTGCATCAGAGTTTCTCAACTCTCATGTCCCGTTCAAAGTACTAGAACAAGAGTTACATGAGAGTTGAAGAGAGTTGAGAAGCGAGAGTTTGCATGAGAGTTTCTCAACTCTCATGTCCCGTTCAAAGTACTAGAACAAGAGTTACATGAGAGTTGAAGAGAGTTGAGAAGCGAGAGTTCGCAAGAGAGTTTCTCAACTCTCATGTCCCGTTCAAAGTACTAGAACAAGAGTTACATGAGAGTTGAAGAGAGTTGAGAAGCGAGAGCTTGCATGAGAGTTTTCTCAACTCTCATGTTCCGTTCAATCTAGAACAAGGGTTACATGAGAGTTGAAGAGAGTTGGGAAGCGAGAGTTTGCATGAGAGTTTCTCAACTCTCATGTCCCGTTCAAAGTACTAGAACAAGAGTTACATGAGAGTTGAAGAGAGTTGAGAAGCGAGAGCTTGCATGAGAGTTTTCTCAACTCTCATGTCCCGTTCAAAGTACTAGAACAAGAGTTACATGAGAGTTGAAGAGAGTTGAGAAGCGAGAGCTTGCATGAGAGTTTTCTCAACTCTCATGTTCCGTTCAATCTAGAACAAGAGTTACATGAGAGTTGATGAAAGTTGACAAGTGAGAATTTGCATGAGAGTTTTCTCAACTCTCATGTTCCGTTCAAACTAGAACAAGAGTTACATGAGAATTGGTGAGAGTTGACATGCGAGAGTTTGCATGACAGTTTTCTAGGGTACCCTATCAAAACCAATTCGAGCGAGACTTGGGCATAACATGTATCTAGATAGATAGATCAACTTTATTTAGGCACACTAATCTCATTCAACATTATGCTGATTTCCATGAGAGGTGTGCTGGCTATAATTGTTATGATTTTAAGACTAATTTACTATTAATACATACAAACTATTATTATATAAATGCTATTAAATATTCACTTAACTAAACTATACTTAATTTAATAATTGGGAGGCCGAGGGCGAGGAGAAAAGGTTTTTACAAAACGAGTTGTAAGATATCAAATTTCGAATATTTTCTGGTATTCTATTCCATAATTAGGCCCCCTGTAACTGAAACTTTTTTTAAAAAATTCTGGCCTGGGCCTTGGAATAAAAAGCCCAGTTGAAGAACCTCTTAGATTATAACTATTAACAGTGTTGGAAAATGTTACACAGTCTTTGTGGAGCTAATTGATTTACTGTTTTGTACATGAGTTTGGCCTTCATTAATGCTCTACGTTCTTCAAGAGATGTCCAACCGAGAGCAGTACGATCTTGTACTCTAATGAGTCTCGCCAGTTTGGGAACTTCAGTAAGTGTCTGTCAAATACAGGTTTTCATTGAGTGTCCATTAATGAATGGTTATCAGTGCCGTCGTAGCAAATTGTTATGGGGGGGGGGGGGGTTTCTTGAGAGGAATTTTTGTCAAAGTTGTTAAATATTCAAGATTTTATAATGCACTTTATATTATTTTATAACTTTTTACAACTTCATCCCCTTGCAACCACAATTATGAATATTATAGTGTATTATTATATAGTGGTGAATTGTTCTGACTAATTACCTTGATAACATTATACAATCCTTGCTGTCCCTGGCCATCCTCTTGTTGAAAATATGGATGTTCTGGAAATGTTCTGGCTATATCACGTTTTATCACTCTTTCACATGCAGATTGTTGCTGAAATAAAAACATTATTGTGAACCTCTATTAATCCCCCATGGCTTTGTATTTCATGTATGTTTGGGAGGGACTCCATCGGAGAGGGGGTTATTAGAAGGGAGGCTAGGGGGTGGGGTGTTTAAGGGGCATAACAAAAGGAACGTGGGTAGAGGGTACATAAGGGAACATTGTGGCTTTTACTGTAGGTTAAACATTACAACATAAGTGACAATAATTGAACATGAAAGCAAACCTGCCAAACCTTACAAGTCAGAACAAAATACAGAGTGCTAAACCTGCTTTTGTATTATAACCATAACTGTGAGATACCTGTTCTATAATTACTGTATGCCATTAATACTTTCTTAGCCTGGGAGCCTCACATTCATGAATCAGAAACGTAGTAAACAGTGGCGAAGCCAGCCCAACAATTTGGTCATGCTATGCAAACTTTAAATCATTATCATTATTCATTTCTTTACAAATTGATTGTTTTCACGGTGTATGAACACAGAAATATTTGCATAGCATGACCAAATTGTCGGGCTGGCTTCGCCACTCGTAGTAAATTTTCAACAGAATGTTAGCCATAGCGTTATTAGTGTAAACACGGTATTAATGATGAACCAATCGCCTCCTATCTTAGTATTGAGACCATATTGTGTTTACATTATTGGTTTGCCGTAGCATCCCAACTACGGACCACTTACGTTCGGCACTCGAGATACAAATCACTACGCTGCTATGGTCGGTAAATTTGCCATTAGGGTAATAGTGTAAATCAGAGGCCTAAGGAGAACAAGGCTCTTTGTGATGTCATTGCCGTAAAGGTGCATTGACAGTCTTTGTGATATCTTGACACAGGGGAAGGAAAGCCTCTCATTGTGTTATCACAAATGACAGTCTGTGTACTACTGGTATCACCCACCTGGATAAGATCAGCATATTTGCCAACAAGTGATGACTCCCATGCCCCAGTAAAATATTGCCACATAATGCACCTCATTTTCTCAGGAATTCCCTTGTGTGTCAAGTCCCGTATAAACTTTGGCCTTCGTTTCATATTTTCCTCCCAATCTCTGATAATCTCACCCCACACTTGGAACGAGGCATAGTCAAAGTCATCGGCCGTATCAAGGCCATCAGCGAGGCCATCAACGGATGATATATCAGAGTCTGTACTTTCGGCAGACTCTGAGGGAAGCTTTGTGTCATTGTTGTTGTTATTCTTTCCAGGCGATAATTCCAACATCGCTTTATCATCATTCTCAAGTCGCCTAGCAACAAAAATGTAATTTAACTACATCTTGTGCCACTCTTAAAGTGACTCTATTTTAACCCAGTGCACCTCAAATCAATGCACCCTACATTATTGTTTTTAGCAGATTATTTTACTCTGTCTAATGCCAGACAATTTTTAGCCCCATGCGACATCTCCCGAGGAATAGGGTGGAAATTTGTTTTCAAAACCCATTCGCAAGCTAAAACCCATAGAGAGGCCTGCGGAGGAGGCTTAGAACTCATCAACGAGAGAACGCTGGCATTCAAAGGGTTAAAAACATATTGAAGCAGGTTAAAGGGTCTAAAACACACACAGTACCAGTGAGGGCAGTATGTTGCCGGCACACCAAAACTCCTGACCTTGATGGAGTCAGCAGATGCTGTGCCAAAGGTCATGGGTTATCTCTGGGCAGTTGTATAATATCCTAATATAGAATGTACATCAACACCAATTAAGACCTACTCTACTATACTTTCTGCTCCTAAAGTGAGTCTATTCTTAGTATATAGTGATGATTATCATGCATAATGCTTTATTTGTTCAAAAGTTCAGTACCACATCCAGAAATTATTTGGGTACATTTATAGACAGTGACTATATTTGAACCCTTCTGGGGGAAGGTTGCAATTTAGAGAGAGTTTGACATTCAATGTCTCAAAAACATTATTTCCAGGCAATTCTCAATTGGCGCCAGTGGTTTCAACTTTAAGAGTAAAACCATTTGAGTAAATAATAGAGTAGGGCACTACAATTTAATGGGTTAAGTTTATAATTGTGTTAAAACATAAAAAAAAACCCCACATCAAAATAGACATTTTAATTAACATTATAAAATCAATTGCCACGGGAATTTGTCCTAAGGGCTTGTACAGCACAGTTAATCGAGCATTAATTAGTGACTACACATTGATTTGCGAAAAACATCTTCCTTTTCGTTTTATTTTTTCGAGAATGAGGGGGCATTTGTTCGGGTTTCTACGGTGGAATGGTCAGCCATATATCCATCAAGAGCAGTCAGTACACTGAGCCATATCAGTGTTTTGCTTGGAAATGGCTAATGGCTGACTCTCATGTCAAAATTTACCCATATTCCTGAAGTGAAAGACGCACACGTACTCAGTGCCATAACTCAATCATATGGGTGTGGGACAAGTATCGCGCTATATATGGCCTCTAGTACTGGGGACACTCCCAGTCACCCTGTGGGGTTCTAGTACCATTAGCCATATATAGTTTGGACAAAATATTAACAGCCATCAGTCAGTGTGTAATTTAAGAGAATCACATCACAGTGATCAAATGCAGAAACATTATATTGCA
>CACRXK020007167.1:0-23441 GCA_902702795.2 Paramuricea clavata
TTTATGTCACCGATGAAAGCATTACCAGTTTTTCCTCAAGAATTACAAAATTTGTCCTGAAGAAAAGTGTGTGTGTGTGTGTGTGTGGGGGGGGGGGGTGTCCGGACCCCCATTCCTCCCTAGCTATGCCCCTGTGCTTTTAGTCCCTTCATGATCATGCCGTTGCACTGATTTTGAAACAAGAAATCAACGTAACCAACTATAAAGTTCTCTCAAGTTAAATATCTCAGAGTTTATAAATAGTGATTACTTAAATCTTCATCTCCACAAATTATATTATCTCTAATCGGTGTGTGGCCTACTTCATGTGGCTTGAATGTAATTTAATCCTGAAAATGGTTCTGACGACTATTCTGGTTCCATTATTTCTTGTAATTATTCTAATCAGGTATTCGGAAAAAAGTAGATATCTTTATGTTTTACTGCTAAGCTTCACCAGAACATTGAAAATATCTAGAAAATATTCTTTCATTCCATACGAAAAATACCCAAAATGTCCGATGATGATTTACCAGACTTCTGAAAGACCAAAAATCTCGTACTTCAACTTTTGTTAACTATTTCATCTTTTGCGTATTTCTATGGAATTCAACAAACGAAATTTCAGAGTTGATGAAATTTGAACTAAATTAAAAGGTCTGGGTATGACGTCAATAGCGGAAAATTTGACTTGGAAAACCGGCCTAAAGGCGTTAGGGTTGGGGCCTCACCCTAAAACCCAGCCTCAACCCCATAAAACATCCAGCTACGCAGGCTCCTGCATGCTTTGACTTTGTGAATGGGTTGAAACGATAATAATTATCGCTCATTGACGTTGTACGCTGCATAACTGGCATAATACACAGAATTAGTTTGCATAATATCTGAATAGTGACGTTATGGATGTTGTGATGAAAGAAGGAAACGACATAAAGTTCAATCCTATCACTATCTTGTAATCTTGACCTTCAATTTTTATCACCTTTTGTAATTATCGCCAAAATTTATAATCTTTTTACGTATTAGAATAGTTGACACAATGAAAGAATGTTGTATGATAGAAAACAAGTATTAAAATGACTAAAAATATTGTGTACATGTCAAGAGCCGAGGATTTTTTGCATAACTATATAATTCTAGACTCCCTGCGTTGACATGCATGATGTTTTACCTCAATATAACACACCATGAATTCATTAAAGTTATTAGCATGTATTAACAAAGTTCAGAGCAAGTTCTTGCTTGCTTCGGTCTCGCATATACATATTGTAGTCATGCACGCTATTTCACATGGGATATATGATTTTTCAAGGCACTCGTATACCGCAATTAAATAAGTTCAAAAACACCTACACAGGCTATACCATGTATTCCTTTATTATATATTTTCCAAACTTTTTTGATGAGCATCATATGAGCTGCTCATGTTTATAGCTGCATGGATATACAGTAACTGCTTTTTAAACTGACTCTCTGTTGCGGTCGTCCTGTACTGGTACTGGTTACATCAAATTAACGCAATCTCGCTAAGTCAAGATAAACCGCTGTGAATCACTGCAGTGCATAAAATGTTTCCTACCAGGCCATCTTATTCACAGACAAAGACAAAATTAATGAGGACATTCCTTAACATTAACTATAGATCAGGGTACTTATTACACACTCGGGCTAACGAATGGAATGCTATTAATCGTTATTTTATTTTCCACATTGTTTTGGTAAAGATGTTCACACCATCTGAGCATAATCGAATGGATTTCGTGCATTTAACTATGTCGTCCGTTGTGGTACAGCGATAGATCTCTCAGGCGTTTGGTCTTCTGTACACTCAGGGTTCGATATGTATCCGTTGATATCAGTAGACGGTGTCGAGCAGCCTTGCCAACATAAATGAGATGCTTCTTCCACTTAAATTAAACCAGTGATTTGAGTGAAGGTTTTTCCTCTGTGGCAAGCGTCTTTGACAAATAGACCATTGAATATCATTTGCAGGACCGTAAACGCCCCCCCCCCCCCGCCCAATAGTGTTCATGAGTAATTTTGGGTACATTTCTAGGTGATTTAAGTTGATTTTCAGGTAAACTATCAGAAGAGCATTGACAGGGAAATGTGGAAGTTATAAGTAAGACTGCCAAATTTTGGTTGCTGAGGGTCTAAGTATTCAACATTTTCTCGGAGGTACATTGCCCCGAAACCCCCTAACATATTGAGCCCCGTATCCCCATTGTACTAATATATTCTTTCGAAAGAAACACCTGCTACTTGCATCTACTCATAAAAAAAAACACACGCACACACACTAAAAGGTAATTTAAACTGATTGGATGGTTACAAACTGTCAAACCCTCATGTTTTTGCGTCACTGATTGGCTGACTGTTTAATCAACCAATCAACGTACGTCAAATAAGGCGAAATCACTGGAACAAATCCGTGCAGGGCCTACTGATAGACTTTCAGTAAATACGGCTTTGGATAGCACTCTCCTCTGGCTCTCTGCGGAAGCTTTGGGTTTTAGTTAGGGCGTGCGTAAAGAGTGCTTGCATTTGTATCTCTTAATTTCCCAATACAGTGCATACCACACGCTCCCCCACTCGTCGTGTAAGACTAATGTAAGTGCTCGAAAACTAATAGACAGTACTGTTTATTTTCGGTAACCACTAAGTCTAAGTATTTTAATAAGTACATAATAATGGTCCAATTACGGTTCTGTTTATTACACTCTTGCCCCAATGGCCTCGTTTTCACGTGGCTATTTACTCGTGTTTTGCCACATTATGTTTAAGAATATGCTTATGTATGGCTCAAGTCAAAGGAAAGCATATTTGTGCGCGAAAATGGGAATGTAAGTTGTAACTTTTATGTGCGCTATGCTAAAACAGGCAACATGCATGCTAAAATGAGGCCGTTGGTGCAAACGTGCAATAAACAGTAAATCTATTGAGAGACCTCTGCGGCGGAAAGTGTTCGGACGTTTGTATATAGCCGGTATCCCGGCAGAAATTACACAATTTCAGAAAATGTACAAGTAATGAAAAACACTTGTTTTCAGAGATGTGCACAATGTTAAGGAAACCTAATCAAATTAATTTCCAAATTTAACACACTGGCGTGAGAAAAAACATTTGAAACTCTGACACCTTTCAGATCTGATGGTCATACAATAACTACACATACATCTGTTGTTACCTTGGAGCATATTTAATGTTGTTAGTTAATTTGCACGAAGTTTATGGTCACCTATGGTGATATGTACCTTGTTAATTGAATTTTAATATTTTTTCATTAATTGCAAATAAATTCAGCAAATCATTTACTGACGAATTTTAGGATTGTACTACGGTACTTTAAAGGTCGATTTACACTACACAACTTTTACCTAAAACTGTCGCATGCAACCTATGTTGTCGTACGCGAGTTGTGTGCTTGATTTACACAGTACAACTCAAGTTGTATAATAAGCAGGTTTCATGCGACAGTTTTAGGCAAAAGTTGTGTAGTGTAAATTGGCCTTAAAAGTCCGATGTAGCTACTACAGTAGTATATTAGCTACTGCAGTATTCTATAAACAGTCTATTAAAAACACTTGGCGAAAATGACGACAGTCATTGTACCAAGTACATGACCTCCAAATTCCTATCAGACTGTGGGATGTGGCCACCTTGTGTATTTCCTGAATTGAATCTTGCGCTCAATTCGTTGTTCATTTTTAATCTTCATAATTTTTCAAACCTCACCTGGGTTAGGGTATTCTTCGCTGGAGCGCGCAACATATTTTTGACAACATACATTTGTGTGTCATATATTATCAGCATCAACATCGCAGTAAAATCTCACGTGTTAAAACAAATGCGTATTATTATTATTAATGCCATTTGTACTACAATATTCGACCACCTACTATGTTTTCCCCAATGTCTGCATCATGTGTGGAGGTGACCGTGAGGAATATATTTAAAGAAACTTAAAACAAATATTTATAAAATACTTCTGAAGATATCACTGTATAGGAGATTGATTTATCGTTTGTCTGAAAAGCATGCAGACTATAGTCATGCAGACTATATAAGAATAAATTAATGGTTATTGCAGATGTTCAAATTGATCTTACGTACGCCATCGTTGGTGATTTAATTAAAAACCTCTAGAACAGCGGAGCATGCATATTCGGTGACCTTTAAAGAATTTACTCTTTGAGGATTCAAATAAATGACCCGCAAGATCGTTTGTGAGGACTTAAAAAGTTCTGAAAAGATCAAAAGTGATTGGTCTTGAGGTTGACCTGACGTCCAGACATAGGTCGATGCCGAACGGAATTTGCTCAAAATGTCTCACATTCTTTTTTAATTAAGTCATAATTTTTTAACCTCTCGGAAATGCCTTTGGATATATTTATCTTACACTGCACCTTGGCCAGTTATATGAGCCATGCATTTACAAATTCAAAATTTGACTCCAAATATTGGCTTTCAAACATTTACTTTTATCGTTAAAAGATATGCCCTCGAGACAACCTCGCAAAATATAATACTGATAAGATACTGATCATAATGAAAATATCTAATACAAAACAAGATAATGATCATTTTCTGAAAACATCTGCAAAAGATCGCTCACAAAATTAGAAAATCATAACAAGTAATAGGAAAATTACAAAAATGAATAACTACATTGTATAGGAATCAGAATATTTTTTAAAAATTATTTTAGGAGTGATTTGTACGTCGTATTACGGAATATTTTAGGTTCTTCTCTTCCTTTAGTACCACATCTGAACCACCGTCTTAGAAAGTACACAAATAGTCATAATGTAATGTAACAAATCTATAAAACTAATCAGATCATTTTACGCAAACTAATTTTTATTTTGCTTTTCAGAGGAAAATGTACAAGTGGTGAGTATTTTATTTAGAATTATCGAGATCTATTTTATATCGCCTTTCTACTGAATACCATATTTTTCACTGATATTCCCTCTCGTTTGAACTTCGTAATTCAGCCCTATATCGCAACTGCAATTAAGTATAAAAGGGTGATGAACGCTCCTGTATACTTAGTTTAACGTTGAACATCGTTAATATCATTTAATATTTGCCTTAAGCCGAAGTCTACGAGATAAGTCCATATAACAGCGACTTTTTATAATTGTTTGGACGAATGATGGTAAATTTGCTTTGTAAATGGTTAGTTTATTTTGAAAAAATGCTTTTCACATTGTTTTAATTGTCTGCATTGGTTAACGAGAATTAAATGCCACCCAAAAATGGCGGATATTCGTCATCTTGAGAAAGGCTAATTAAGGTCGTCCTTCCAAAACCTCAACCTTAAACTCTGAGCGCGCAAGGGATGATGGGTTTTCACCTATTATAGGCCCTTGAACTCAGAAAATTGCCTTTGCTGCAAGTATTTTATTCTGTCGGGAGTCTTCTATATGTCTTAATTAAGTATTCTAGCAAAGCCAAATTTCAAAGTTTATGAGTATAAACTAAGCAATAACCCATCACTCCTTGCGCGCTCAGAGTTTAAGGTTTAAGTTTTCGCAAGGACAGCCTTAATTGAATTTGCCGTATACAAATAAGGTCCTAAACGGCTAAATGGGAACTGGGATTTGCTTATTTTTGGACTGGGAAAATGGGATTTGGGTTACTAGGAAAGGGAATGACAGACACAAAAATGGGAATGGGAAAACCATATACATGTATCATTAAAAGACAAAGCTAGAACTTTAAGAAAAGCTACGGAGCAACTTTTGATTGCAAATTTGTTTAAAAATGTCCGGAGAGACTGGATTCTGCCGTTTGACTACTAGATCATTTTTCTGCTATTGCAAATAAGTGATTTCCTTATGCCTAGCGGGTCGGCCATGATAGATTATATATTGCATGCCAGTAAATCTATTTAATTGCAGAAAGTGACAAGTATTTATAGACTTCGAACCTTTTACTCGGAAAAGCTAGTTGTAAAGAGAGCAAATGAATGCATAATTGAGTTCCAAGTCAAGACATAGATAGATGTATACCTAATCTGAAGTCTTCAATTTTACATTTGGGACTGGTCACTGGGATATGATTTAAGAAATGGCTGGGAAATGGGATTTAGAGAAGAAATAGATTGCATGGTCCGGAAATGGGATTTAGACCACCTTCAAGACCCTCTGTAATAAAGTTAACAATGAATTATAACTAATGATTAATTACTCCAGTTCCAAGGTCCTGCCGGAGATCGTGGAGAACCAGGCGTAAAGGTAAATCATCAACTTTTATGTTCAGAATACAATGGCTCGAAGCAACTTTTTAAATTATTTTTTAATATCAATACTGCCTGTTAATACTGCATGTTCAATATCAATACTGCATGTTCCATCGTCTTTAATTATGATACTTTGTGGTCTAGCTAGGCAAAGGCGTAGCTACATGGGGTGGGAGGGGGTGTTACGAACACACACTTTATTTCAGCACCAATTTGTAATTCTTTCAAAACTGAGGAGAAACTGGGGGGGGGGGACGTAACCTCTTAATGTTTTCATCTATGACATAAAATATACCAAATCTGTGGTTTTCAGATTATCATGATAAAACGTGTCTAAACTGCATGAAATAGCGCTTCGTATAATATAAAATAAACATATTTTCCGGGGACCCATATCCCCGGCCGGCCAGATGATTAGACCCTCCCACTCGTTTGGGGCTGGTTACACCCCTGTAGCTGTTTAAAATGACTGATTAAAACCCCGTGTTTTTGTCGTGTGTATACATCTCCGATAATGATGAACGATGATGAAAGTTTAATTACCGCGCAACACTATACGCGATTCAAGGTAACTTGATTATTACTGAAAACTATCAGTAGAAAACATACTGCATGATGTTTCGACAAAGGGTAAAAATTCCGAAACAAATTTAGAATTTATAAGACTGTTGCCGACAATGGCAGCCCAACGCTTGAAATCTAAAAGTTAATTTTGATTTAGTAATATAATTATTTTTCTGCAGGGTATCAGTGGAGACGACGGACGGTCTGGTGAACGGGGACGTGAAGGACAGGCGGTTATTATTTATATTTATATATAATACTGTATGGTACTTAAGTTTACGGTTTTCCAAAATATCCCTGCAAGACGAAGTGCCTATACCTTTTTTTGTTTGTTGCAAGTACTAGTACTTAGCCTACTGTAGCAATAGACCTTCCCCCTTTTGAGTGAAATTTTGATCTAGACAAGTCTGGACAAAAATTTCATCACAGCTTGAAAGAGCATCACAAAATTAGTAATATTCCGAAGTTTCGTTGCGAAATGTTGTAAAATGCGGATAATATAGCCTTGCGAATTTGCCGTTTTTCAGTCATTTTGCATTACAAACGGGAAATTGATAATCAGATGATCAAACTGCATGATTATCAATTTCCCGTTTGTAATGCAAAATGACTGAAAAACAGCAAACTTCGCAAGGCTATATTATTCGAATTTTACAACATTTCGCAACGAAACTTCGGAATATTACTAATTTTGTGGATGGTCTTTCAAGCTGTGATGAAATTTTTGTCCAGGCATATCTAGATCAAAATTTCACTCATAAGGAGAAAGGTCTATTCACGCAATAGTTATTATGATTGAACACTTTGAATAAAATAGAATGCAAAAATGTCTATTTAACTAGAATTATGTCCGCATTGACTTATAGTTTAAACATTTAATCAAGTCCTTCTTTTAACAGAAAATATTTCACCTGAATAATAATACATGGTTCATCATACTGTATGTTGTCTTTAAATATTTCTCCTGGGTATTTTTAGGGACAGTTAGGTCGACCTGGAGAAGATGGAAAATACGGATTTGCAGGCTTACGGGGTCGGCAGGGCTATCCTGGAAAAATAGTAAGTGAGATACGTATTGCCAAAACTGATTTCTTTACAAACAAATATGTTTTCTCAGTGTGTTACTAAATATTTCTATGTAGATTCTACGGTTTAGCAACATGGCTGCGAAAGGTCCAATGACTGGAACACCATCCGTTGTGATTGGGGTAAGTTTTCATGTTTACATTTCGCTCCAATTAGATCGGTTCGTTTTTCAATTGATTACTTCAGTACTTTGAACGTTGTAATACAGGGTGTATAAAAAAAGGTAATCGAACTTCAGCGCCCTATTCGGTACCTGAATTGCTCTGCGTATATGAACGAGATTTTTTCGTATTCGGAAAGATCACACTTTTAGCTGTTGAATGACATGTTTTTCATGCCAAATGGATAAAACATATCATTCAACATTTAAAAGCCTGATCTTTCCGAATACGAAAAAATCTCGTTCGTATACGCAGAGTAATTCAGGTGCAATAGCGCGCTGAAGTTCAATTACCTTTTTTTATCAGTACACCCTGTAGAACAGTGGCGGTTTTAGTAAGGATTTCAAGGAAAGCATAATTATTGTCAACTTTATAGAAATTTCTCAAATGCTAACACTTGCATGCAGAAACAATCAAATTAAACTGCATCTCTCATTTTCATTTATTTGCTTCCAAACTCATTGTTGTAATTCTTCCTGAAACCCACTTAGGCCCTATACAAGTTTAGAGACTGCAGATACAATGTAACTCTTGTATACTGTAGGCTTTTTTTCGTCACATATTTATTTCACTCAACCAAACAATATAGAAATACAATAGGCCTACGTACAACACGCACGCGTGACAGGAAAGAACATATTTATAGATTCTAATTACTACTTGTATAGGTTCCACATCAATTCATCAATTCAGATCGTCAATTGTCCTCACCATTGAATTAATCCAACCAATTAACATTATCTGTTTTCTTCCATTGCAGTAATTTGTACATGTATGTCATACAGTACGTGTTTTTCATAATCCGCTTGTTTTTTCTTACAATTGTTATTTGTCCGATTCTCCCACATTTTATTATATAGTAATTGGATCTCTCAAATACGGAACAGAGTAAAGTTTCTATATTAGTGTAGCCTGCGTAGTCAGCGGTTTTAAGAGATTGCGATTGAGAAGGTTGGGAGGCAGGCGCGGGAACGGCGAAAATGCGTGCGAGAAAAGTTCGTCTTTCCTGTGCCTCGCCACAGGGAGCTCACCCCGGGTCTTATTATAGCATTACATATGAAAATATATTATAGTTCAGTGTTGAAAGCGGTCAGAGGCCTTTGCGGGTTGGTTTACACGCGTAGCCTCGCCTCAGCAATTTTTTTTCCGTAGACAGTCGGACTCCTCATTGATAGTCGGACGCATCATTGACCCGCGCCCTTAAACAAAACATTCAGCGGATACTCTTATTAGATGCGCCTTCTCAACACACGCAATTGGTGATTTCAAAATATTGTATTGCTTTGTTGAGATGTCAAAATCTGAGCAGGACAGATTGTGGCTTCATATCTTGTGTGGTGATGGCATCTGACATATTTTATTATGAATAAGTTATATTGGCCATTCCCACTTGCTTTTTTTTGCTTTTTAGCTGCCCGTGCCTCAATCCCAACCCTTAACCACCAGCTACGTTTGTAGAGGTCACCATGATCACGTTTAAAATTCAAATATGTTTTGAGACATCAGTGTGAATTAACGTATTCTACCCTACATTGGGCACATCAATTATATACTGCATATGCCCAGTGATATACGTACTGTATGCATCATGCATGTTTTCGAACGATCGGACTACAAGTCTGCAACGCAACGGAGATTGTATGACATACACATAGTAGGGCGGCAGAAAGAAATTTACCCGGCTTTTTCCCATTGTGCCCGACTTACCAAAACCAATTTTCCCTATAAACTTTCCAAAATTTCCCCCATCTTTTTGCCCAACTTACGTTTATAATTTGCACTTATCATCACCAGTGTATCACCATTTATAATGAGGTTAAATTAAAATGTATTGGCTCTCTGGAACTTGATTCAGGTCCGTATTATTGAGGGTCTTTTAAGAAAAATAGGTGAGAATTTTGTTATGTCGGGACATAATAATATATATATATATATATATATATATATATATATATATATATATATATATATATATATATATATATATATATATATATATATATATATATATATATATATATATATATATATATATATATATATATATATATATATATATATATATATATATATATATATATATATATATATATATATATATATCCATAAATCAAATAGTTAGTAAATCCGGATTTTCCCATTCCTTATTTCGGCAGGAAGAAACTGTAATAGGTAGTCCTGATAGCAATAGTCATCATTTTCCTAACGCAGTACATTTGGTGGTTTTTGTCAAGACCAATACTTTATAACATGTCTAAAATGTAGAACATTCTTCTGCAAAAATACCTAAAGAGCTGATGGAGAGATTTAAAATAATAATAATAATAATATAATAAATTTTTATATGAGAATTTATTTTGTCGGGACATAATAAATTCTCATATATAATAATAAAACTGCCCGTATATTAATTGGAGAAGTGTCCGTGGGTAATTTTTTAATTCATAATTTCATCAATTCGCAGGGTAACTATTATGCTCCACGTGGACGAAGGGGAACACCTGGTGTAAGGGTATGTGTGCTATAAAACTACTTACTGTGAGTATATGTAGTAGTATAAATGCCTAATACCTCCTTACAAATATGTTTCTATATTAAGGGTAGACATGGATTAATTGGAGAAACGGGACCAAGTGGTGGACAGGCACCAAGAGTATGTCATATAAACTATAAAAATGCTTGCGCAATTTGTGATTGCTCCTACAATTCACTTATTCATCAATAGCGACGCCATCTTGAATCATGATGCATTATGGGTTATCCAGGGTAAAAATCCGAATTCAAAAGCCTTTAATGTCGTATTGAGACACAATACGATATTTTTTTTTTCATAAACACTTTCTTGAGGACAATGAGGCAGTGTAAATCAATTTTATGCGCACTTTGTTGAAATTATTTCCCTTTTTAGGCCTAACAAAGATTTAAACTATAGATTTATCCTGATTTTTTTATTTTTCCCAGCTTTTGTGTGTTTTTCTAGTTCTTCTAAAAATTGTCTGTTATTTTCAACTATAAAAACGTGTGTTTTCGCCTACATATTTGATTTACGACCCTGGATCACCCATAATGCATTGCGTTGAACGCAAAATTCAAGATGGCATCGCTATTGGTGAATAGGTTAATTGTTTATACTGATTCTACAACTGACTCGTACCCAGTCGTCAATGAGTACATGTACATATCAGCGTTTAGAAACCTACCACACCCATTTTCTATTGTTCTCGGTCTGTTTTGAAGGCTGAGCTAAAAATGTAAGACCCGGTATGGGTCTTACATTTGAAAGAAAGATCTGGCGCATACGTCTTGAATTCGGGACTTGGATTTGCAACAAAACTCAAGTCCCACATCTCCTTTTCGACTAGAAAACACTGCACGTCTCTGAGTCGAGAAAGCGACAACAGCCGTGTACCTCAGAGCCCGTCAAACTCTATCATTAGGTAAGAGTAACTCAGGGCATTTTTTAAGAAATTGCAACTACTGGGGCCAAGTCTCAATGAGGACCTTTTGCCCGCACAGTTACCTGTGCTCAGGGGCGGCGCTAGCCCTATTTGAATGAGGGGAGGGGGGCGTATAAGTGAAATATTTCTTTTCCCAAAATTGTCGGCGAGTAGGGGGGGGGGGGCAGGAGAAGGGTGTTTCACGGCTTTACATGAAAAACGTTTTCGCACATTAAACTTTTTATTTTCTTTTCGGTTAACGTAGCATAGTTCGTTTAATTTTCCGTAATTTTTTAGTACATTTCTCTACAATTATTTGTGTTTAATCAGTGTCACTTAAATATTTTAGTTTCTTTCCTTCCTATCCAACTGAGATTAGATAATTTACTGACTATCTGACGACTGGATTGAGGGGTGTTTCAACCGCCCCCCCCCCCGCACACACACACAACCCCCCCTTTAGCGCCGCACCTGCTTGTTCTAACTTTTATAAGATGGAATGTCCAGAATGTGAGAGGATATGAGAGGGCGGGCAGATTTTTCAACAAGATTGACTTTTTACTAATGATCAAAAGGGCTCAGTTCATCTGAAAATCTTGCTTCACTACTGGGGCAAGCAAAGGGCCTACTGGAGTAAATGCCCCAGTAGTTATATAGTAGTAACTATCATTCGGCGCACGAGGAGTAGGCGAATAGCTGGATCAACCGTAAAACTTCCAGTGCTTCCACTATTAAATTTTAAAATTCCTGAGATTTGTGTCAAAATTTTCTTAATAGAATTTCCTTGAAATTTCCTTGAGAAAACTTTTAGTTAATTTACGGCTTAATTTTATATTCATCGCAGTGTTTAACTTGTTAGAAATCAATACAATACTCTTTAAATCAACACAGTTACTTTTAAACAGTTATCCATATCAATTTAATAGTAAATTCGTCAACAGTTGTGACAGAAAATATGAGCGGCATATTGCATAATGACAATGTACAGAATATTTCCCTATCTCCTCAATTGTTAAACATGTGCAACAACAAAAACATTTCTCAGTTGTTTACATAATAATGTGTGTTAATTTATCAACAGGTCCCAAACAAATAAACAGTAAAGTGAAAAATTAACGTAAAGCCAGGGCCGTAGCAACCGGGGCTGGGGGCTGCCGCCCCCCAATAATTTTCTAATAATCATTCTTTTTTTCAAAATCATGCAGACCTTTATCAATTTTAAGCTTTATTAGTTTTAAGCGGCTACATTATACATGACAAACTGCAAAGAATGAAGATATTACCCACGCTTTCCTGCAACTTATCCAATATATAGTTAATTAAATACACCTTCGCCCATTTAGTACTACCAAATTGTAAATTTCGACATACTAAAACGCTGTTTTCTGACCATCAGAATTATGTCAAATCTTCCCCAAAGTCCAGGAAATGGCATTTCAGAGACTCTAAATTTAAAAATTTCCTCGGGCCTTCGGCCCTCGCTTTCAGCCCCCCCCCCCTCCAATAAAAAAGAGCTTCCTACCGCCCTGTAAACCAACTATTGTGCAGTTAAATTGTGCAAAGACGAGTGCCATGTGCAATAGTATGATTAACTTGGATTTCATCATTTCTAAATCTATATTTTAATTTAGGTAATGGCACAGAATAGAAATAGGGGTAGTGGTCCGCGGTTGAGTGGTTGTCTTGATACTTCATGTAGATATGTAATGATGTTAAATGTTCTGAAATTATCAATACACAAAATAGCCTGCAACAATTTACCAAGACTTTAACTTTTAATTATTTTTTTATTGTTTATATAGACTGTTTATCATATTTCCTTAAATTTCCTTGATTTTTCCCATCCTTGAAAATTCCTTTTGGGGGTGAAAATTTCCTTGAAAAAGGAAATTTCCTTGAAAGTGGAAGCACTGCAAACTTCCTTGTGCAGGGAATTTATACAGTAATATCTACTCTTTCGCTTGTGGGACGTGAAATGATATATTGCGCATGCTTAACCACATTAAAGCGTATGTAATGCGCATGTTACGCCTTATTTCGTCCCACAACCACAACCTCTCGAGGACAATAGAAAATGGGTGTGACAGGTATATAAACAACATAAAAACCTCATGGTCGGTCTTTCATTGGAATTCAGTCTTTAACCTCCCATTCGTTTTTTATCCTATATATACATGTATAGACTGAGCTGAGGAGTGTAACTATAGAGCTGCTCCTATCGGTTCATTTTCACAATCGTTTAATCGTTATCATAAATGGATTAATATCGATTAATCGTATTGATTAAGTAATTTAAATTTAGCATGTGCGGATGTGCCTCCCTTGTTGTCTCCCAACAATTCATCATTATTTGCGTTTGGAATTGTTGTTTACTCAAGGTTATAGATTGCGCACTTTCTCGTGTACGCAGAGTTCACACAAGTGGACAACTGACAAGACAATGACGATGTTTAGTTTACGTTTGACACTTGTAAATGATACTGTAATGGCCCAGACACACCGAATCCGATTTTTCAATTTTCAAATCAAGTTAATAAAATCGTTTTAAAAAGAAATTTTACAAGCTACGCAGACCAAATGACTCAACATGTTATAGCGCAACTAAATATTTGAAAAACTTAAATCAGGATCAAAGTTTATATCTGAAAGGAAATAGGGTTGTTTATTGTTCAGATTATTATGAAGAATAATCGATTGTGGAAAGAAACGAAACAATATATCATCGATCAATCGATTAATTGGGAACAGCCCTAATTGTGAAAACGACAAAAAGCATTGAAAGGGCCATTATTTTTTTCAATCCACATTTCAGGGACTGGGTACGAGTCAGATACTACAATGGGTATTTGATAATTGGGAACAAACTGTGTATAATTAACACAGTGCACGCATAAAATAATGCATAAAATAATGCATTGTATTGCCTGTTAAACAATGCTTGCAGGTTCATAATGCTATTCTACACCTCATACTGTACGTTTGAGCTTTTTCTTTGTTTGGCGCTAGATGAAAAAAGTTTGCCACGTGCGGCAGCTAGGCACTGTCAACGTGCGTTCACGCACCGCATTCAATTTCATTTCTTTGCGCTTGCCTGTTGCTAAGCCAAATTATAATCACTTAATAGTTTACTCAGTATGAGGGGCGTTGATTTCCTTTTGGAATTAGGTACATCTGATGCCCTATAGCGTTTACAATAAACAAATTAGAGTAAATTAAATACATGCACATACTATATACTAAGCCACACTTTTATTTCTTAACACAGGGACGACCTGGTCCACCGGGGTCGGTTGGACCACGAGGATATGGTGGATTCAAGGTGAATTTACTTTATATACAGTAGTTGTTTTGTTGCTTAAACCTGCAGTTTCATTTATTAACGAAAGATTTGGTAATATTTAATTTTTAGGGAAAGCCAGGTGATCCAGGACACAAAGGTCGCCGAGGAAGGCAAGGGGAAATGGTACTTTTAAATAAATAAATAAATAAATAAATAAAAACCAACTTTCCGCTTAATAAGCAACCAAGCCTAGATTATTAGAAATGATCGCTCTTCATCTTGTGGAGGTGGAGTGTGCATTTTTATAAACAACAGTATATATTGTCAACGCCTAACTGCTTTTGAAGATCCTACAGTTGAGTCCTTGTGGCTCCTCGTTAGACCCACATGGCTCCCCCGCTCGACTTCAGTTATACTATTGGCTGTAATCTACCACTCCACATCAGCTGGCCACACCAAAAATGTAAACCTTTATTCTCATATCCAAACCAATGTTGATACTTTCATGCAATCACATCCTGATGCCCTTGTTTTAATCACAGGAGACTTCAATTATAGGAGTACTGGTTTCAACGCAAAATATATCCAAAGATCAATTGGCCTTTTCCAAATAATTAAGGTGCATACTAGAGATAATGTAACCTTAGACTGGTGCCTAACTAACCGCAATAATAGCCTATACGATCCTATCAAATTTCCACCTCTAGGAAACAGTGATCATAACATGGTTTGTTTAAAATCCCTAAATCCCCCTTTAAAACCTGATAAAGTCAAGGTATGGAAGCGGGACCTTGGGAAAGCTCGTTACAACCTTTTGGCCGCTGGATAACTTCATTTGATTGGTCAGATATTTTTACTACAAATGCGTGCGAAGATAAATATGGAAAATTTAATGACATAATGAGTGATATGATTGATATTTTACTCCCTTTGAAAAGAACTAAATTAAACTAAATGTGACAAACCATGGCTGACGTCATTAATAAAAGAGTTAATTATAAAACGTCAAAAAGCTCTCCATTATTATGGGAAAAATTCTGATGCGTATAAACTCTGGCGAAACCAAGTCCAGCAATCAATTCAATCGGCCCGATTTAAGTATTATGCCCAATCAGTTGAGAAACTAAAAACTTCCAATCCCTCAAGATGGTGGAAACAAATTAAGTCGTTGGGTGGTATATCTTCCAAAAGTTGTTGGTATAATCAACTACTTTCTAATGATATTCCTAATTGCCATGACTTGGCTGAAGTATTTAACTGTTTCCTTTCCGGTCTTACATCACATTTTACTCCTTTAACACGCGAGGAAGAACAATTTGATTTCAATGTACCAGGTGAATACTTCATCGACGCTAATAAAGTGTACAATGAACTCCGCAAAATTAAAACCAATAAAAGCCCTGGTCCAGATATGATACCTAACAAAATTTTGAAAGTCTTTGCATATGAACTTGCTCCAGTTATTACGGACATTTACAATTCGTCTATCATTCAGGGCGTGTTTCCGATGAACCTCAAACGGTCTATTGTAGTTCCAATCCCTAAAGTCTCACTACCTCAAAGCGTGGAGGACGATCTAAGACCCATATCATTAACGTCCCAAATTTCTAAGGTCATGGAGGGGTTCACCTTGACAAAATTATTTGCACAAATTGAGAGTAAATTGGACACGAAGCAGTTTGCGTTACCAGGGAAATCTACGACTCACGCCCTAACATACCTCCTGCACACCATTTTGTCTTCCCTTGAGAACACTTCCTGCTCCGCTAGATTGTTTTTTGCAGACTTTAAAAAGGGGTTCGATCTTGTTGATCATAATGTCATAATATGCGAGCTGGAAAATCTTGGTGCACATCCTGCCATAGTGAGGTGGATAAAAGCTTTTCTTAGCAACCGTGAACAGTGTGTGCGAATTGAAAACTCATACTCGTCGTGGAAGAAAACAAACGGTGGTCTACCACAAGGAACAAAACTAGGACCGCTACTTTTTGCAGTCCTTGTAAATTCTTTGCTCAAGGATTGGCCTGGGAGAGTCAAATTTGTCGACGATACTACGGTCTTGGAAATAATTCCACGATGTTCACCCAGCTTCCTACCAATTATCGTGGACCAAATATCCGATTATGCAAACGAACGAGGAATGAGACTAAATCCAAAGAAATGCAAAGATATGGTTATTACGTTTCTTAAGTATAAACTGGTAGAAAATGACATTTTTATAGGCGGCGATGTGGTGGAGAGAGTCTCCAGTTTTAAACTACTAGGCGTGTGGTTGACTAACAATCTTTCGTGGGATATACACGTAGATAAAATTTTAAAGAAAGCGAATTTACGCATCTATGCTTTACGCCTATTAAAGAAAGCTGGATTGAGCCCTTTAAACATTGTTCATATTTATTGTGCAGTTATAAGATCCCAGTTGGAGTATGCATCACCAGTTTGGTTCGCTCTTCCAAAGACAATATCAGACCTTATTGAGTCGGTGCAAAAAAGAGCTTTAAAAATCGCGTATCCCCATCTATCTTATGATGAAGCATTACACAAAAGTAACATTAAACTACTGAGTACAAGAAGAGAAGAAGCATGTAGGAAATTAATTAACTCACTTCGAGACCAAGATTCGCCACACAACCCTTTAACTGCAATAGTTAAATCCGGTCTACCAGACCGAACTCATAATTATGATCTGCGTAATAATAATCCGCAACTTTTACCGATTATGTCTGAACGGTTAAAGAACTTTTTTACCATTAAATATAGTTAACATTTTATTAATACATTTTTATAATAGGTAGTTAATAATAAGTATATAACATTGTTAACGTAAATTTTAATGTTTAATATTGTAAATATCCTTTCCATGCAATTCAGCTTTAGCTGCAAAATGGATTTTATTAAACTAATAATAATAATAAGGATTTCCGAACAATGCGTGCCTGTTTGTTGCGCATGCTCAAACACTAGCAGCCGCTGACTTACTATCGCCATGCGCATGCTGGTATGCTAGAAACCACTGACCGTAATAACTGACACATTAACTGCGCTCTTTGTTGTTAACGTAGTTAAATTGCATTTTAACTGCATTTGTTAGATAGTTAGTGTCAAAGTTCAATTTTTCTGTTTGCCGATTGGTCAAAACCGTATCACGTGCCAGTCCACAAAACGTCATGTTCACTACGTACTTTACCGAGGAGGCAACCGGTCCACAATGAAACATTTATTGACCGGTCAATAATAAAATGGATGCAATACGCATGCGTGTCAACCATGAAGTTCCAAAGTTCATTTTTAAAACTTTTATTAAACATTTACGGCGTTCCATTTATCTAGTTTTGCTAAGTTCACTTGAATAACCGGTGAATTATTCATATTTTGACACTTATACACTATACAACAAAACACTTATTTACTGAGACCTCGGGAAAGCAGTGTGTTTTGTGGTCCCTCAAACGCCGTTGTTGCCTTCGGCTTCGCCTCGGGCAACAACGGCGGTCTCGGGTCCACAAAACACACTGTTTCCCTCGGTCTCAGTAAATAAGTGATAACTATATCCTGCTTCGCTCCAAACGGGGAGGTAATTTTGATCTAAAGTTTGTGGTATCAGGTTTAATATCAGTATGTTTTCGCTCGCTACTCTGGTTTTAAGCAAATGAATGCAAAGCCCAATCTAGCTGACAGGTAATAAGTATCTTAAGTCAGAGGTGGAAGATGCGGTTGTGGCGCGTCACTCTTGAGTTAAGCCTACTACTGAAGGTGGAGGGTTGCCAGCAACCTGTATATCAGCTGGTTTTGACATGATTTTAATTATAGAAACACAATATAATTACATAATAATTTTCTAAAGAACAAGTAACAAACACTGATCAATCATTAAGCAAGCCAATAACGAAAAGGTTCATTTTAGGTCGGTATTTACCCACGATGGAGGGTAGGGTATTGTTATTCGACTATCTGACCATCATACACATTTCTCCAGGTACTCCGCTTTCCTCTCACAAAACCCAACCATACCTGTGCTCGTACATATAAGATGGCAGCCAGAGTCGCTCTAGCACGTTTTGACTCGTTCATGTTTAAACTGTGTCCTTTGCAATTCAGCTTTTAACTGCAAGGAAAGATGATTTCTGTACCATTTCTTCTAACAACGTTTTTCTAACAATTTTTTTATATATTCTGAAAGGGGCTTGATGGGGACCCAGGGACACAAGGTGCACCTGGCGAAGCTGGAAGAACGGTATGTTGATTCACCTGTGTCTAAAACTCAAGATTTGCTTTTCATTTCTAAAAATCAGTTTGTTGTTTTGAATCAGTTCTTGGTTGAATAACAGGGGGCGAGGGCGCCAGATCATTATTTAATACTGTTAAAAGGTGGTTTATTAAGACCTTTATATTTTTCTCTAAGTGCCTCCACAGTGTAGGAAATACTGTTTCGTGGACCCAAAATACAATTTTCTCCCTGGGGAGCATGTTCCGGACCGCCGCTAGAATTGCGACTTGCAAATTATTTAGTCCCTCTCAAAATAAAATTCTGGCGGCGCCACTGAATAGAGGGTTCGATTCTTGCGGAAGTCGTACTGATAAGAAGATGCAATCAAAGTACAAGATTGGTTTCAAAATGAACACAATAAACTATGTATTCAACGTAATAATTATCATAATATCTTCCTTGCCTTATTCATTCTGTTGACGGTTGATCACCTGTGTAGGGATATGATGGTGAGGTTGGTGAGCAAGGTTTAAAAGCAAAGTCAGGAAAAAAGGTAAGATTTCCCATTTTTTCCCAAAGTTTAATAACGACATAATAAGTACTATTATACTTTCATATTCTGTCCTTGTATATTACCTGGTTAATAGACAATTCCAGCTTTTAATTTATGCGCGCAGGGGGTGAAGGGAAGTAAGGTATCATATTGCTGATTATGCTGAAAATTTTCAATAAAAACTGCCGAAACAACCGAAATATTTTAATATTTACAGCATAAGTTATCAACCCGTGTTTACACGGCCGCCATTTTTATTTTTTCATCATAATCAGCGATGTGATACCTTACTTTCCATCTCCTCCTCCACGCATAAACTAAAGGCTGGAATTGCCTATTCTTGCCTGCATTTCAAGCCGTAACAAGTGATACTCTAAATTGACTCAGTGGAATTTTTATTAACCATAAAGCCCCAGTCTTTCATACAATCAATAATACAGAACAAGTTTTATTTACACTCACTTGTTTCAACAAGTTTGTTTTTGTTGTCGTCATCGCGATGCAAGAGTCTTATGGCTTCTATTTGCAGGGTGCAAAGGGCCTCCCCAGAGGAGCTGGATCTAAAGGAAGACCGGTGAGTTGTCAAAACAAGATTAACGTATAAAGGGTATCTTCTATATATGCACAGCATCTTTTCTAAAGGACAAAATCAATTGGCTATATATCCAGAATATCAAAGTTCGTCTCGTTCACTCAGTATCGTTGTTTTAGGAGGGTCCTGAAGGGAGGGGGTCCCAATCCCATTTCCCACCTGAAATTTTGGCAAAATCCCAGTCCCAGTTGGATTTTTATTAGAAATCCCAGTCCCAGTTATTTTATTTATTTTATTTTATTTATTTAGCTTTGCCAACTAGGGCAGGGTCACCACCCCAGCATATGCCAATTACTGTGGGCCCTTTTACCTAACGCACCCTGTCAACTTTCCCTGTGGGAGGAAACCGGAGTACCCGGAGAAAACCCACGGCTTTCGGCAGAGCGTTGACTTTTACTCTTTTCACATGGGGACTGGGTTCGAGTCGCACTGAGAAGGTACTTAGTGAGACTCGAACCTGCAGCCTCAGAGGTGAAAGGCAAGTGCGCTAACCACTTGGCCACCGAAGCCCCCTCCATTTAATTACAGTTATTGATAATTTTACCAATTTTTATTACGAACTATATTCGATTATTATTACACTGTAGGTATCAAGGTATGTATTCCGACTTACGCCTGTATTCTAAAAGCTCACTCACACGCAATGAGTGGAGCTTAAATCTGAGCTTCTCTTGAGTGTCAATGCTGTTTTTGAATAGCTGGATGGTGAGTAGTCACATAGTAAGGTATTACACTACCCCTCCAGCTATTCAAAAACAGCAATGACACTCGAGAGAAGCTCAGATTGAACTTCCACTCATTGAGTGTGAGTGTAAGTGAGCTTTTAGAATACGGGCGTTAGAGTTAATTTTAGTATTCGCAGAGAAATTGTGAGCGTGACTTGTACGTTTATATAATATATATGTTCCAGGGTAGAAGGGGCGGAAGAGGACATCCTGGGGCAATGGGAGCCAAAGGCGATCAAGGTTTGAAGGGATATCGAGGACATCAAGGAAGAACTGGACTAGAGGTAAAAAGATACAGATAGTACATTACAAACAGCACAACATTTAAGCCTAGTAGCCTAGTATTTAAGCCTACTAGCCTAGTATTCGTAGCTTTCTAGTTTTGTCAGCATAAAGGATAAAATAAAAATTCCAAAATGAAATCAAATTCCAACTTCATTGGTCATAGAGTAAGTTATCCGCCACAATCTTTGGCTTCGGCAGATCTCATTGCTTCAGTGTAGATAATATTGAAATCACAGTCATCCAAAAATGTTAATTGTTTTATATATAGGGACGCCAAGGTAATCCAGGCCTGCTGGGAGATATGGGACCCATGGGGTTTGTGGGGTACCCAGGATGGTGGGGAAGAAAGGGGGATATAGGAGGTGCTGGAGAAAAGGGGGATATGGGAGTACGTGGTAGCGATGGTGAAGGAGGTTTAGATGGTAGACAAGGAAAACCTGGAATGATGGGACCTAAAGGCGAACAGGTAAAACATATATATATATTGTGTATTTCCGTTCCCGCTCGCTACTCTGGTTTGTTAAATTAGACTTTAGACTTACACTGTAAATTAATAAAAGCATTCCCCGGGAAGACTCGAAAGTCATTACCACAAACATTGGTTATATGACTAGAGGTATTGTGAAACATGAACTATCATAGGGGTGTAAGCCATGTTCCACAACAGTAGCCTACCTCCAACTTGTCGGTCGGTGAGACGATCTCCGGAGTACAGTATATAAGGAGCTAGGTCTTAACTTTTGATCATCCCTGATGGATACACCACATCGAATTGTCATAATGTGTGGTCGCGAATGAATATTTCAATGTAATTCGACTAGAGCTTGCACTCATTTATTCGACTTTGCAGAGAAGCGAGGGAAAACATTTCTACGTTTGCTCTGAAACGAAACATATATTTTACTACGATCAGGGAATGATCGAACATGATTAAAGTCGCACTAACCTCAAAAATTATTTTGGTATGAGTATAACATTGGGTCATTCTAAGAAGAAATATATACTTAAATAACTCATCTTGCTTAACTGTTTCACTTTCAAAGTTGCTGAATATGTTGTAGTTAGATGAATTTCAGCAGCATAAAACATACAATTGCATTTGCAGTTCATCTAATGACATCATATCTGGCACTTCTATACGGTGAAAAATTCAATTAAAATTAGGTTTTTCCCTACACACATAATGATGCTTTATGGGGGGGGGGGGGGCAATCTATAACAAGTTGTGGATATACCTACTTGACTATACATCCTTATAAATTTATATGATCCTCCTTTTCTTCCAGTTTTCACATAAAACGTGGTCCTCCATTCAAATATTGACCCGCTCCCTAACCACCGTGGAAGGAGAAATTTCCGAATTTCACTTTTGTTATCATTTTTTTTATTTTTTTTAATTTTCATTCTGTTCTTTTCATGTTTCATGTTTGTATGATTTAGGGTGATGCAGGTCCTGCAGCCGTGGGCGCGCCATCTCATGCTGTTGGAGAACCGGTATAGTAAATAAACGCATGTATAATCAAAATTATACAAGTGATTGTATTACTTAAAGTGCTAAAACATTTTAAATAAAATATTTTCAAACTTAAGGAGTGGACCATTGGATATTATCCTGAGAGAGGGGAGGAGAATTTTTCCTTCGAAGAATTTTTAAGTTTAGATCTTAGTTTTTATGGTGTAGAATCTGTGCAGTAACATCCTTTTACATATTTCTGAATATTCAATGAAGTTGCAAGAATTTGTTTAAATTCTTTCCCTAAATGCTTGCGTGACTTTTTTCAAACCCACTCTTATTTGCATGAACTTTTTTGGGATCTGCCACCCGCCTCCCACTGGCCCCTAAGAAGACCCAATAATTTAACACATATTGATAGCTAACTGTGAATCAATTGGATGTCAATCGGTATATAAACAGATACTAACTACTAATGTCTCTTGATTTTAATTGAATGTATTTTTTAATAATACAATTTGACAAGCTAATTTTAGCACAAGTATTTTGATAATATAAATTTGGTAATAATTATACGTTACTGTGATCAAGCGTATCAGTTTCATCTTTATATAATATTTGTTCTTTACCTATAATAGTAACTTGAATATTTTTGTCCTCCATGTAGGGTATCACAGGAGTTCCGGGTATTCCTGGAGAACCAGGAGAGAAGGTGCAGTACTTTAATCTTTATATTCCTTATATTTCTTGCTCGTTGCTTTCTTTGTGTAGCAATTAAAAGATAGTCAACATGGCAGTAAATTTTGATCAGGGCAAGCGCCTAACGTGCATTTTCACCTGTCCACATAGTAAGATACAGATGAGGATCATTT
>CACRXK020007168.1:0-23441 GCA_902702795.2 Paramuricea clavata
GAAAAATCGCATACATCAAAAGATGTCGACAGGCTTAACCCCTCAGAAACGACTTTGGGGTCACCCTGCGGAAAAATTCATCTATTGGGGGGGGGGGCTGGACATTAAAAGAGAATGCACCCAGAGGCCAGGAGCAATTCTTGCAGCCGGAATAGAGCTAGACTAGCACAAGTTTAAGTTGAAACATTATAAACCAGGTTGTATGACCTATACATACTTAGTGTTTCAAATAAGTACTGAGGCATTAAGCTTTACTTTGAATATTTATCGATATCTTATTTTACATAAAGGCCGCAGAGAATTATACTCAGAATAGTATGGATTAGTACCCTGAGCCGTATTCCTATAAATAACGTTGGTAGCAATCATATAATAAAACTAATAATAATAATAGCCGGCAAACTTTGCGAACGACTTGCCCCACTAAATATCGAGGGCATGTTGTTTGCTCTGGTTGTTTTCTGTTTATATTATGGTTGCCACCACGGATGTTTATAGACTTTATAGCTCCTGTGCTATTCTGAGTATAATTTTCTGCGGCCTTTTATGTAAAATAAGATATTGATAAATATTCACAAAGGTAAAGCTTAATGCCTCAGTACTTATATGAAACACTATGTAGGTGATACAGACCTGGTATATAACGTTTGAACTTAATCTTGTGTTGGTCGCGCTCTACGCAGGCAGCGAGAATTGGTTTGGTGTGGACGCGGTCGCCACTCGCCATAATTCAGCCTTTTTAAATTAAAAAAATCAAATACAAGCAGGATTCTTAGCTGCTGAAAGCGCAAAACGGAGGAAGATCGATTGTAGTCGAAGAGATTTGTTTGTATAGCCTTTGGCCCATGAGTGCCGGCCCATATCTACTAGTGGATATGGACCAGGTGTCCGAATCTACGGGGGTCCAATCAAATGGGATACCGGAGGTTTTAAGTTCCGGACATTTGAGTTATTATAAGGTTAATTGATTTTTGGACAGTTTTAATTTTTGGACAGATGGCGCACTACGCTATTGCATTATATCAAATAATGACTTTGTGGCGCTGTTTCATTATATGATATAATGAAAAAGTTCTTTTACATGATATCATATCATGAATCAACTGAAAAGTCATTATTTGATATCATAGTGTAACGCATTACCATTATATCAAATCAGGACTTACACAAATGCTTATGATATCATATAATGATTTTGTCAAAGGTCACGATATGATATAATGATTTTGTCGAAATGTCATGATATCATGACTTTTTGGAAGTTCATGATATGATATAATGCTTAATGCTGATAACATTATATCAAATATTAAATGACAAAAACGAATAAGTCATGATTTAATATAATGTGTGTTCGTTTATCAATTATTTATATACAATTTTTTGTCATGATATGATATAATTAACGTTAAATAATATTTGGACACATGGCGTTCCATAATTATATGTATTATTGTATATTGTGGTAAACTGCCAATTATTCCATACCATATTAATTCACATTATTAATAATAAAAAATATACTTGACGTCCCATTTATCATTTTATTTATTTATATTATCAACATTTCCCACTCATATTTCACACTATTAATAGGAAGGCATTTTACGGCTTTTCTAGATATTTGCACATTATTAATTGTGAATAATAAATTTTTAATGACGCAAGGATTTGCAAGTATAATTTACCTGGAAATTCATGAATCCTGTTTTCCCAGTGAACTTTTTTGAAATGGTCCTTTACTCGTGAAGGATGCTCTTTCGCACATTTGTTGGGAGGACATAATGAACAATGATACAATCTTCCATTACAGTTATCAGCCCCACAGTCACCTCGACTACAACGTAAAACACTGAAGTCGCACGTTCCAGCATCAGAGTATATCGATGGATGCGCTAAAGGATTTGCATACCTGCTCTGCTTTTCCGCCATTTTGCAAATCCTACTTATTACTTCGAATCGCGCAGTACCAAAGTACTGGGAATGTTGTGTATTTGCTCATCAGTATTATGCAAGAGATGACCATATATGGAATAGTACTATAAGTGCTTATCAAAAAGTGAAGCCAATATGGCGGAAATTGAAGGCATTGTTGCGCGTCATTCTCAGTCCCCTCAAGTAGTGATGGGCGATACCAGGATTTTTAATTCGATACCGATACCGATACTTTTAAGATCGGTATCGGCCGATACCGATACCTATTTCGATACCAAAATGAATACAAAATTTCAATTTTCGATGCCGGAAGTGAGTACTTAAATTGGTAGTATCGGCTACTTTCGATACTTGCCGGTCAGTGGAAAAACATTTTACATTACTGTTTGTAACCTAATGCACATATCAACGGCCTGCCCTGGGGGTACACCCCCGGGATACCCCGGGACTTTGAAAAAACATGATTCTAATGCATTAATTCCCCCTCCCTCCCCCGGGAAATGTGTAAGTCAAACTGCCCTCCCCCTGGGGCTTAGAATAAAGTAGTTCATAATATAAATAGCATACAAGCAATTAAAAATTCAGGGTGTTAGCTAGCCCATATACTGTCCGTTTGACGGATTCTTCCCAATTGAAGTAGCTTTCCCAACGGATTCTTCCCAATTGAAGGGGCTTTCCCAACCGAGTCTACTGGAAGATTTTCATTTTTTCTGATGAGAAAGTGCATTGCATTTGATTTTATATTATTATATCAAAGAACGTTTTGTTTACTTTTTCCATTAACTACTCAAAATGTATCGCGTTTCATTCATATTGGGTGTGTATTCACTGAAATGAAATGCACAAAACAAAGTCCAATCGGTGTGCATCCGTGTTCATTCACCGGAAATGAAATAGAAAAAGCTAAACCACTGTTGTTTGCATCTAAGAAGAAACACGTTGGAAGAAACACGTTGGAAAAAACACTATTTATTCCTGCACAAGGACTTTGATCGGTCAAAAAAAGTTTTCCCAATTTACGTTTAACGGACAAAACCTTTTTTTCTGGCTAACACCCTGAAATTATCATACAAACTGGGGTATCACAATGGCACTCATGTATTCTGTATTTATTTATTCAAATTTTAGCAAGACCACTACAAAATATCATAGATTATAAGTTGGCGATCGATATTTTTCTCCGTGAGCCTGCGATGTTGAGTACGCACCAATTGTTCACTTCATTTATAAAATTCAAATTGTCACGCCAAAGTTCCCTACTTCCCCTCCCCCCGTCGTCCTATTATTGCGAAGTTTGTAATTTCCCCGGGGTTCACGGGGCAGAATACACGGATAAAATACCAAATTCCCCCTCGTTTCCCCCCGGTTGTCCCGGGGGTGTACCCCCCGGGCAGGCCGTTGATATGTGCATAAATAAAGCTATAAGTAAAACCAAAAGCCCGGAACGTAATAAATATTTTCTATACATGACTTGGCGCACCACATTTGAAATATTAACAGTTATTTTAGTGGTTCATTAAGTCTTATTCAACCAAGAAGTGAAATAAAACAAGTCGTTTAAAAAAGGGTGCAAGTATCGAACGATACCAAGTCAGTAATCGATACCGATACCGCTGTTTGTGGTATCGCTGGTATCGAATACCAAGTACTCGGTATCGCCCATCACTACCCTCAAGTGCGCGGTCAACAAAACCTTTATATTTTTCTTTATTTTCCGAGCAAAAATTTGGTGAAAAACATACGAAATTTGAATGAAAAGTTGAATTCTGGTGTTTTGTTTGGGTTCAGTTCTAAATTTTAATTATTATTTATTTAAAAGATGCGATATTTGAGTGGAAAGAAAGCAAAATAGCGCGGGATTGCTGTTTTTGTAAATGACAAAGAGTGACAAAACAAAACACAAATGTCACTCTATTCTTTCAAAATATCTCTATTCCCCTATCGACAAGGGTTTCACACACATAAATAACTCATTAAAATGAACAGTTTAAGTTTAAAAGGCAATCATCAAAGTGATTTTATTAAATAAAAAATAAAAAAACAAAATTTCCTTACATGTATGGAATTAAATTGGCTAAAAAACTGCGTCGAAAACTGCAGTTAAAAAGCAGTTTCAAGTCAGGAAAACGGACTAAAATAAGCCAAATAATGGTGTGAAAACTGAAAAGCACCATAGAAACAAAAAAAACAACAACCGAAGCAAAAATAAATTCCCAAGTTATAAAAATACAGATTTTATATCAAAAAAACAAAAAAGTTTGAAACTAGTTGTTGAATTCGCAACGAAAAATACAGATTTACTCACACGTACAGTGGGAAAATGCAGTAGACAGATCGATTAGATGGAGGAAATCAGGTTTACATGAAATAAATAAAGTTTATTTCCTTTTTTGCTCTTCTAAAATGAAGAAAAACACAACCCGAGAGTCGCGGACCCATCACATCCCGCCATGAAAATACAAAAATTGTTTGGCCGCGCGAGTAAGGGGACTGAGAATGACGCGCAAGAATGGCTTCAAAATCCGCCATCTTTGGCTTCACTTTTTGATTACGTCAATGACTGAAGTCAGCCTTCCATGTTATATAGTTCAGTCACAGAATAGGAAGTTATAGCAGAAGCGTAACTCTAGTCGTTTCCCTTATTGTTTGACGTCCACGAAAATTTTAACTCGCTCACGCCAATCCACGCCATCCTGGCTAGTACAGCCGGAAGTTTTAATCAGGTTTTGGTAGGTACAAAGTGCCGGTTGTACTAGCCAGGATGGCGTGATTGATGACGGATCGCTTGTAAAAACGCGGACAAATACTTGCTTGAGTTACGCTTCTGCTATACCTTCCTATTCTGTGGTTCAGTGCCCATTGTTCCCCGGGGAACATGGGGTGGAACATTATTCGTGTAAACCATGCGAGATAACACGCATGACGACAACATGGCCGACAAAATATAAATAGTATTGATGAGTGATGAATAATCTGGGTAAATGATGTAAAACCTGGGGCTTTTTCAAAATTTTGAAGTAAATTTTGAAAAATGTTGTCATTAATATTCCAAACGATATGCCATTCGAAAGAAAAGCGACAATACTTGCGTTAATCCAAAAATAAAACATCGTATTCACGAAGGTATGTGTCAAGTTTTTATTTCTCAACTTGGAGGCTTTTAATTTTCGGTATAATATATTTCATTTAATTTTCGGTATAATATATCATTCATCGGGGATTCGGCGAAATATTACCCTCAGTGATGATATTTCCCTCGGAGCAAAGCCCCTCGGGAAATATCATCACTTCGGGTAATATTTCGCCGAATCCCCCTCGCTCCAGGTCTATAAATGATAAATGTTGCATTGCATTACGAAAACCCAAAAATATTTTCCGGACATAATCTTTCGGGTTGTGAAAACATCACTCGTTTAGTTTTTCTTTAATCTTTCCGTGAATTTTCCAACATTTTAGCTATATTAGTTTTAAATCAGTTTCGTTCATATATTTTAATGTTTTCCTTCCTATCCAATTCTGGTTTTGCCGACTTGGAAAACAATTTGCCGACTCGGACACAATATTTTACTCCCTGCCCCCGACACCCCCTTCCTTCTAGCACCACCCCTGCAAGTTGTAGCTGAGAGTTAAACGAAACTATGAAGGACGCTGCTTTCGAAGCGCGCCTCTGGCAGCCATTTTAAGACTTGTCTGATTACGGAGAACAGCTACGGTGGAAGGGTCAGTTAGGGGCTGACCAGTGGCGTAATGCTCATTGGGTAGGGTTAGTTCAAAAACTAAGGGCCCCCGACAGTTAGAGGGGGGCCCATCAGTCACGGCTTATCGCCCAGGAAATTAGAAAACGTAAAAAATGCAAGTTAAGAATCAATAGGAAAATGCAAAATTAATAATGCTAAATAATAAGCCTCCATCGACAACGGTAGCTGATTTTTTTTTATTCCATCTCAAATAAAACAAAAATTATTCTTATTACTTGTTTGTTGTTACATGTGTTGGAGATATTGTTATTGTTGTTGTTATAAACACGGAATTTTCCAGAACATTCTATCAAATTATATCCAAGATAAATATAATATCCTAGTCAAACAATGACAACAGTCAACGGGAGCCCCCACACCAAATATGCCTAAAGGCCCCCTCTTCCTACGTTACGCCACTGGGGCTAATTACCCAAACCCAATTTTCAATATTTCTTGTAACCGGAAAACCCCACAACTTCCGATAGAGCGTTGATTGACTCTTTCGACATTTGTGTCATGAGTCCGCAGTGTCTATCGAACCCACCCGCCACCGAAATCCCATCGCAGTGGTTCCTTCAATGCAAAATTCCGATAAATAACAAAACTTTATTTGGACATATTCCGCTTGCCAGAAAACCAGCACATTCGTTACCGCGTTTACCAGCATTCACGAATAGCCTTGGGAACGTATATGGTGTGATGCCAAAACCTTTCGTTTTGGTCCAAAATTAGGATTTTACATTAAAGGATTGAGTTCAACCTTTGTGACCTTGCAACCTATAGTGTAATCCTTGTGTATCTAACGAGATTCGAAAATTTATGAAAACTAGGGACCTTGGAAAAAGAAAGCTAAAAGGTCAAAAGATCCGTTACATTGGGCCACTTACAAGAAAAGAATATGTTGCAAGAATATGTTGCGGATGAAATCATAAAGAATATAAACATCATCAATAATTATCGGTGGAACGCAAAGACAACAAATATACATCGCATTGCGTTGCGTTGTGTTACATTCCTTGCATTGTGTTGTGTTGCGTTGCGTTGCGCTGCGTTGCACTGTACTTTTGATGACAAAGACATTGGAAAATTTCTTCGACAGTGTAAACGTGTTCTGCTAACCTAAACCTCTTATTATGCTAAAAACCGATCCAAAATTAAATTAAGCATCTACAGTAATTATTATATAATTGTATAAAATTTTAAATTAGATAGAGAATAACAATACCTTGCGTGGTTTTGTTGTGTTTAGTGTTACCCAATAGTAACCATCTTCAAGATCTGGCAAGTTATCCACAATATCTGAACAATAATTTACTGGGTCAAATCTTTCACCAAGTGTACAGGATCCTATTGAAAAATCACCAATGAAAGAACGATGTGTTAACAATATAATATAGATCATTTGTACAATCACTGAAGCGTGGCATTGTTCTACAAAATACTATACAATGCTACACGCTACACGTTCGTCATATTTAGCGATTTTTCTTCCTCTCTTGCGGGCTCGTACTATCAGTGGATGTCTTACACAAAACTGCCAGCTCCGTGTAAAGTGCAAAGCTTTCAATTTTTTACCACAAGTTCACTGCATGCATGGAAGTCTGGAAATTCGAGCCTGCTGTACGGGGAGAAAATCCGCTTAGTATGACCAGCGTGGTTACGATCCAATAACATATACATAGAGTAAGCATATGAAACAATTCATTTCAAGATCTTACCGTCAACGGATTTCCAACGATATTTAACGCCTTCTTTTAAACAAACAACTTGCATGTCATTCCCCTTCCTATTGCTGTACAACACTTGAACTCCACGGGATGTCTTGTTGCATTGCTGAAGCTGTAGATACAAAAATTGTGCTTGAGGAAGCAAGAGATCTTGAAGGGGTCTAATGGAATTCCAAACTTCACAACAGTAGTCGAAATGGGGTTGGACAAGACCATAATAGACCGACTTCAAAGTATCAGAATTAGTGAAATCCTTTATCTTTTTCATGGCACTTATTCCAGAAGATATTTTTTTAGAAATTTGTTCAATATGACTGTCCCAAGTTAAAAATTGATCAATTTTGACTCCAAGAGTTTTTGTAACTTGAACCCCTTTAATTGGTTCATCTCCAATAAAAACACGCGGTTGTTCTTCTAACGTGTTAATATTGTGGCGTGATCCAATCAAAAGATATTCCGTTTTGACAAGGTTAAGAGAGAGCCTGTTCGATAGAAGCCATTCTCTGATATTATTGAGATCGACATTAACGGCCACCTCCGCTTCCTTAATTGATTTACCGGACACTGTAATGTTAGTATCGTCGGCGAACATGCGTGCTGTAGAGTGTTGTAAACAATTCGGCAAATCATTGATATAAATTAAAAACAGAAGTGGACCCAAAATTGAACCCTGAGGAACGCCATATTTTAGATATTTTAGTGTGGAAAGTTCCCCATTTACTTGACATTTCTGAGATCGATCTGATAAGTACGATTTGAGAAGCATAAGAGGCGTGTTCTTAATACCATATAACTCTAGTTTAGCCAGTAAAATGTCGTGGTTTACCGTGTCAAATGCTTTTTCTAAATCGAGAAAAACGGCAAGATTATACAAACCACGATCCATATTAACATACCACTCATCAGTACAATCAAGCAAAGCAGTGGACGTGGAATGAAAGCGCCTGAACCCAAACTGCTGTTCAGACAATAAATTATTGGTAGTAAAATATTCGTATAACTGCTCATACAAGATCTTTTCAAATATTTTGCTGATGACCGGCAAAATTGATATTGGCCTATAATTGTCTAAAACGGAGCGTGAACCCTTCTTATGAAGCGGTATAACTCTAGCACTTTTCCATTCAGAGGGGAAAATTCCCATCCCAATAGCAGAGTTAAACAATTTGGTCAAAGATGGTGTAATTACAGATGCAGATTTTTTTAGAATTTTAGCCGGTATTTTGTCACATCCAGTAGATTTAGAAATAGACAAATTGTTAAGTAGCCTAAAAACCTGTGATTCGTTAACAGGATGCAAAGTAAATTCCAAACTAGTATTTAAATTATCACTCATATGCCTGCCAAAATTTAATTTCTGAGTGTGTTCAGAGCAGGAGTCTCCAATTTTACCACCAATACTTGTAAAATAGTCATTAAGACAATTAGCCATTCTCATAGGAGAAGTAATTGTATCATTTCCTAGCTTTAATTCGTTAATCATTGTGTCCTTCTTTTTTCTCCCAAGGATATCATTAATCGTCCTCCAAGCCTGTTTAGGGTTGTTTTGATGTTTGCCAAATTTGCTTTTGTAGTAAACTTTCTTAGCTTCACGCATTGCAATGTTGACATTATTCCTATACTGTTTATACTGGCTCCAATCTTCAGTTAAATCCGACAAAATTGCTTTTCTTTTCAAACGGTCCCTTTCCAACATTTTGTTTCTGATATTCCTAGAAATCCATGCCACAGATGTTTTATTTCGTACCCGTCTTTCCCCAACCGGGGCATGTTTATCAAGAACAGTTATGAAAAGATTTTTCCAACATGCCCATTTATTATCAATATCAGATTCTCTGTCAACTAAATGCCACGGTAATTTTATAAGGTCGACTTTGAAATTCTCAACATTGAAATGCTTGAAGCTTCGAAATTCGACTTTTTTGCTAGCGTGAGGTTTAAGATATGAATTAATTAATTTTTTCTTACTACATAAATTAAACTATGATCACTCACTCCCATATGAATTACATCATGAAATGCAATTCGCTCAGGACAGGAGGTAATACAAACGTCTAGTAACGTAGAAGACGATTCCGTAATCCTTGTAGGCTTATCGATTACTTGTGTAAGTTGATAAAGTTGCATGATAGAATGTAAGTGTTTAGCAGAAGAGTTGGACTGGTCTAACAGATTACAGTTTAGATCTCCTAATAAGTAAATTTCCTTATTCTCGTTATCGACATTCTTAAGCAAAGATTCAATTTGTGAGAAAGATTCGACGGTTGCTGACGGCGGACGATAAATAGTAGAAACGATAAAGGAACGAGAGTTGGGCCGGTTAATTTCCAAACATACTGACTCTAAATTTTCCGGCACTAAATCACCACGATTTAAATATGATATCGTCCGCCTAATGTAAAAACAGACACCGCCACCGTGTTTGTCCCTATCCATGCGAACTATATCATATCCGTCAATATTAACAAATTCACTTGGAATATCAGGGTGAAGTCTTGTTTCATTGAGTGCCAGAATATCAAAAGTCTGATTTTCTAACAATAAGCGAATTTCATCAATGTGTTTCGACAAACTGACAATATTTAGTAATGCCATCTTGAAACCCCTAAGATATGGTAACCTATTCGTATACAACATTTCCTCCGAGTTAGTCTGACGGATGTCGCGTCAATTTAAAAAATCCATATAGTTTCTTTGCATTATCGTGCTACCTCTGCGGTTCAAGTGCAGACCCCCACGATTTAAACAATCTAAATCTATGTTAGTATGATTAATAAAGTCAACATTATTATCTGAGCAGAATGAATTAAGTAAATTGTTTGTTTGATTAACTTTTGTTTGAATTAGATGACCATCTTTTCTGATGGTAAGAGCCGAGATGGCTACTTTGATATGTGCAGATTTTTCTCGCACTTGACTAACTAATTTCACAATACCTTCTACCAACTGGTCGGGAGATTTCTCTGACTTAATGTCGTTTGTACCAACGTGGAGAATTATTTGATGTGGGTTGCGACGAAGCAATGGTTTCAAATAGTCTTGCATATCATTGACTTTGCTTCCTGAGAAAGATTTTACGGCAACAGTTCTGTCGGTATTTGACATCTCCCAGCCATGCGCATTCTGAACAATAGAGTCCCCGGCAATAAAGACTAATTTCTTTTTGCCATCTTTTGCATTGTGCTGATCACTTGATCCATTAGCATGCCGCTTTTGTTTATGCTTAGTTGACTTGTTGGCAGGTCTGCTATTTGAGGCCTCATTGTCTGCGATCGATCGTTGGGATTCTCGTTGCGAAGTAGCTATAGAGCTGGGGTCATCGACTTTGCTTCTATCGTCGTCATAATCATAAATGTTGGTTTCATTGCCGCCCGTATCACTCAGGACATCAAACGCGTTTCTCGTAACAACTTCACTATCTTGACTACGAGTAGACAAATGCTGATCTTTATTCATGCTTCTGCACTGCGTTTTCCAGGTCCCATGAGAATTTTGATCGTGGGTACTTTGGTCTAGATTCACCAACTTAAGAACTGTGACTAAAGACTGTTTTTCATTTTCAGATTCTTTAAGTTTGGTGTTTAAATCGGATACTATGAAGGACAAGTTAGCGACCTTTTGCAGCAGAGATTTGTTTTCATCCTTTAATGCTCGATTTTCGTGGAGGAGCGACTCGTTAGCATACGCCTTCCGTTTATTTTGTATACTAGATACTTCTTGCGTTAACGCACTGATTTTGACGTTAAAGTCCAGTTCCAAGTCCTTTATTTTCTCTACAAGTTCACTGCAGATTAAAATTTGATTTGGTTGCGTTGATAAGTCAATTACTTGAGAGCCTTCGAAGTCTTCGCCTTCAATAATGATTGACCTTTCGACTTCATTATGTATGCCAATGTCGAGGTTGTTTTTGTCGATCAACGATATACCATCATCTTCATCAGACTCTGTCCTAGCAATTGCTCGCAATTTGTCCTTCAGCTGTTCACAATCAATTCCTTTATATAGTAAGCGAGGACGTATTCGCATACCATCTAATTTTGACCGCTTCGTTCTCGAAAAGCCTTGAGTTGCCTCCTGGCGACGACCACTTTGTCTGGGTTTGTAGTTGCTCGTTGATAAATTCTTGAAGATCCTCAAATTTACCATGCCACTTAAAATTACCCTTCGTTGAGATCGAAAGAGATTGAATTGCAACGCTTTCAGTCGCCATTAATGGTTATAACTATAATGCACATAAAATTTTATACGAAGCACAAAACACACGTCCGCTCTCGACTCGTATGTTACTCGTTGAATTGATCTGCATCTCAAAATGCTGCAAAAGCTGCGGGAACACATCAGTGTTGATTATTTGCAAATAATTTAGACCGTTTACACTTCTTTCGAAAAAGAACGGACCAATTACTTGTCCACTTCCACACAAACCAAGCCAAACTGTCCATTTCTGCCGGCTGCAACTCACATCGTAGTTGAAAGCTGGAGGGTTTCCAGCTGGAGCATATGCACGGACGTTTCTCGAGTTAACTTGGCCGTTCATGCAGAATGTAGCTTTATCGCCAACAACAAAATTACGAAGGAAATTTTCGTTTCTTCTGCATCGCTCTGTTAACCACCTTGCGAAATTTAGCCGTCTTTGAAAATCGCGTGGTAACAATTCATGCCGTACGTGCAGTAAATTCTGATTTGGAAAACCTCAGAAAATGGTTAATTGCCAATAAACTTAGTCTAAATGTAGCTAAGACAGAATTTATGTTAATTGGTTCAAACGCAATGATTAAAAAAAATTCTGATTCACATTTAAATGTTTTCATTGAAAATAAGCAAATTAAACAAGTTAGCGAATGCAAAACTCTTGGAGTAATAGTTGACCAGCATTTGTCTTGGAAAAGTAATTCCGAAAATAAATGCAAAAAAATAACTGCAGGAATCTCTGCTATTCGCCGAGTCAAACCTTTCGTTGACAAAAATACACTCATTTCGATATATAATGCTATTGTCCGCCCATACTTTGATTACTGTTGTGAAGTATGGGATGTGTTTGGTGAATCACAATCAAAACGACTCCAAAAACTTCAAAATAGAGCTGCTAGAATTATCTTGAACATGAGTAATGACGTAAATCATTCCATTGCTCTACGTGCATTGGGCTGGGAGCCACTCAAAAACTGAAAGGAAGAAAGCTAAGGCAAAAATGATGTACAAAGTATTAAATAAAATGGGTCCTAAATCACTCACCAATCTTTTTTCATACAAATGTGAGAAAACAAACTACAACCTTCGTGACATTTCAAGTGGTCTTAGTTTACCAAAACCGCGTACTAACAACATGAAAAATAGTTTCATGTATGACGGAGCACACCTTTGGAATTCTATTCCAAAGGAAATTAGGGAAAGCAAAACTCTTTCATCCTTTAGAAATAAAATTGCTGCTCACAAAATTGACATAGAGTAAATTGATGTAACTGTAAATATTCTAATAACCTTCTTATCATGTAAATAATTTAATATTCTACCTTTTTAAACTTAAGTATTTTAATATCTCCATGTAACATTTTTCTATTTTTGCACACGCCCCCCGTGGAAATCAGCTTCGGTTGACGGGGTCAGCGTGTATAAATAAAGTTTCTATCTATCTATCATGCGGTATGGGTGTTGCCGCAAATCTAATTGGGTAATCCTGTTAAAAGTGGCGGATGGTATTCCAACTCCGTTACGTCTAGCACTTGTACCAGTTGGGTGCTCTGCAAGCCGATTTCTGACCAACTCAATATTTTCTGCAGATCTTCCAGTCCTTCGTCTGCCAGAGGTTCTGCCGAATGTTAATGATGAATGTTGCGAGTTAACGATGTCGTGAGATGACGCTTTGCAGAATATTTTTCAAATCGGCCCGACTTAATCGTTGTGCCGTGTAAACGTACCTTTAATTGATCCCTTTAGCAGGATATTGAATTGAAATTGCTCAAATTGTCATACTTTGAAAATGCAATAAATTCCGGTATTCTGGTAATTTTGAAGCAATCCGTTCAAGCGGTAAAAAAAGCTGACCGTGCCTTTGAGCAATTTAATCTACTTCGCGTGCATGAAGTGATATTAAATTTGAAAACTGCATGTATATATGCCGTGACGCATTGATTTACATACTCTGCGCTCCTGAATGAAGTTTCATGCCGCTAGGCTGCAAAAGTAAAAACGTGCAGCGTGTAGAAAATTTGAAAGAAATTTTCAGCACGAGTTTTTTAAACAGACTGACTTGCACATTATTACGGTTCGCTTACACGCTTTACCAAATGTACAAATTCCTGTACTACTGTTGCGCTATGGAATACACACCAGTTTTATTTTATTTTAATTTCATATTTCCTTTCAGCAGAAGTTCTTGAAACCATACGTAATCTCTCTCTACAGGCAATTCATACCTTTTGTGGGTCAACCAGATAAACATAATCATAAGAAGGGTTTCTCCCCAATACTTTCTCAGATGTACTGTAGATCACGTCATGTAACATTTCACAATTTGGTTTATTCTGAAAGATCTTTTTGTAGTTGATTGACCTACAACATGGCTCCTTGACACATTCCATAATACATTCTATCCGTTTGGAAACGCTTTTATTCAGCCAAACGGTTGTATTAAGTCTGAAACCTGGCGAACATAACCAAATTGGTATATATATATATATAAGTAAATTGCGTAGGTTATATAGGTACGTCTATAGTATTCAACAAAAAGCTGACCGTCACAAGTTATTATGAAAACGTCGAAGTTTTAATCGACAGCCTTCGCATGGAAGTTCGTAGTCAAGTTACCTACCTTCAAGAGTTGAATTAAAACAAAAATTCAAACTTTCACTTGCTTGGCCTTGTGCAATTACCAAAACTATCCGCGGAATGATTATGTAGAAGATAATATAATATTTCAGGTACATTGCAGTTGATCGTCCAATCGGCATGAGCTATACAATAATAATCAGTAACATATTATCGTTGTAATACAACGTACAATCTGCCGGTATTCCCTTAAACTCTTTTGTAGAAAATAATATTTCATGCTTCGTTTTCGTTGGTAGGTATGTCAATCGACAAATTCGTGATAGCGGGTTGAGATATCATGTTCCACACAACGCTTCCCAAGGGACATGACATGGTAAAATGTTTTCCACACCAATGAACACGCTACAGTAATATTTATGAGACGGCGATGAGACTTAAAATTATGTTACTAAAAGAAGGAAGGTATTATATCAATGCTTGAACTTCTGCAATTAACGAGGAATTGCACGAATATTAATCTGATATTTTTTTTAAAAATTGTGCTACTTTAGCTTTCTATCCTAATATAGAGAAACGCATTTAACTGTCATCACTGACCAGAGAGGTTTTGTCACTTTTCTGAATTTGTGCGAAGTCTAAAGATAATCAATGAGCGCGGACTTCGGTCACCAACAGTTAACTCTACGAGAACTGCAATGATAACTTGGCCGCCATCTTTGAAGCTACTCTTGATGGCCGCCATGTAGGTATGGAGTGGAAAATACGCCGCCTAAAAGATGTCTGTTTTCGACCACTAAATAGCTGTATTTCAACAAGGAAAAAAGCTAAAAACTTTCAACAATACCTGAAATTTAATACAAAACATGTTTCCAGAACGTAGAGCAGTTATAAAGTTCTTTTTTCAGGAGTCAAAGTGCGAAGTTTTTTTCGGCACGTTCAAACTTGTGTAATATTTTGAATAGAAAACTGTTACCCAGGAAGTTTTTGCTGTTAGTGGATGTAAAATACTTAGAACTATCCAGGAAACCAGGTTTGAATCTTTAAAGTTGAAGACTTTCGATAAAAAGTGCTTTTTCTTGCTGATTTTCGCTCAAAAACAAATCTTTGACTGAATTTCCCGCTCCTCGAAACTCTCCCCAGTCCTTTTGAAAGTTAATTTATTGCTCGTTGAGCTTGCAAGGAGCGCCATCTTGGCTTCGGGCAAGTATGGGCATGTTTACCTGCAGTTAGCGTTCCAGTGTTATTACAGTTCACTGGTCACCAACGATGGGTGGTCATCCTCACTGATCTCAAAAATATGACGGACTGTCATGAATAACGGACAATGATTGGTCCAATTTAAAGTTTGCATTATAACGACTGCATGACGACAGCGAAATAGCAAACATTTCTTGATTTGATGAGTTGATGATTGATAAATTTCTTGCAAATATTCTTCATTTTTGCTCGTATTTCTGCAAGATTTTGTAAATTTCAAGAAAGAAAGGGCGAAAGAATCAGCTAAAAGAAGGGAGCCGACGTTAACGAAGGCAAGTTTGTTTTAAATATTGATTTTATAATGGCTTTTAAACCCGACGACCTTTGCGTATATGAAAAAACTAAACAAGACAGCATATAATTTCAGTGTATCTTTAATATTGATTCCCTTTTTTATTATATTGAATTTTTTAAATAAAAAATAAAGCAAAGTTATTTGCAAGCGAGAATTTGAAATCATTTTATTGCAAACGCAAAGTTTATTGATAAAGCCATTTAATAGTTAAAGGCAGGTTAGTTTTATAAAGAACACTTTAAGACGTTTTGTGAATTGTTTGTGGTTGAATTTTGCCTTAAATTGAAGCTTGTATTACGTATAATTACATACCTAACATATATATGTTGGGAAATTGATAATTTTGTAATTAAAAGTGATATTTTTAGGCGATTTTCATTTGTAAGAATATTCTTAAAAAATTATCGTGTTACCATAACAACTACTTTAGATACTTCATGTTCGGAAAATACAACGGTTTTGTCAGCAAGGCGAGGGTTTCTGCATGCATGCACGTATTTTCTATTATAATATAAGTGTGATATAACAGACGATTTGATTGGTTAATGCGCGTGCATTGTGACGCAATAATGCACTGTGATAGTGTGATCTGTGGCACTGCTTTGCTCTTTCTCTGTTTTTCCCGTCTTCATCACTGCTTTTAACCAAAATTATACACAAAATTATAGAGCTTTTAAAATACAAAATTTACCAGAAAGCAAGAAAGAATAAACCAAAGGAACAAAGCAATTTTCTATAGTTCTACTTATAAAATTAACCGGTTTGGCATTCGCCAAATTTGTTGTTGTCTCGACAAGTTTTGAGTATAAAAAAGCGTACAAAATAGTCGAGAAAAAAACTTGAAAAAGGTACAGCTGAAAGACCAAATACATAAAAAGGCAACAAAAACTGAATATAAGTGATTTAGAAAGGACCTTCAATTCTTTTGGTAATAACTGCTAGATATATTTTCAGCGAAAGACAAAAAATACAATAATTTTGAAAATTAAAACTGAGTAATAAACACGACGAAACTTACGATTTACCGTCTTTCATGGCAAATCCAGCAGCCCAGATGCTGGAAAACTTTAGCAAATTAGTCTGTGTGTCACTGCTTTTTTATTTCCACTATTTTAAACAATTTTTCGGCTTTATAGCATCAAAAGTGTGTATATTGTTTTGGCAATTTTTCTCTTTCGCTCGCTTAAAAATTCAAGCGACAGTAAAAACATGCGCGTGACGTCACTGAGTACATGTTAGGAGAATTTCAACGTCGATCTTTTGAGTAATATTGTTTACTACGCCTCGTGTTTTACACGCTTCTCTCGTATTCTCCCAACATTCCCCGCGTGCATTATCACACGATAAACGCACGCGACTCGTTTTCTATTTCTTAAGTAATGACTATAAATGTATCAGGAATAGTGAGCAGGACAATTCGGATCCGCTGCGTTGTACTTGACATTGTCTGGACCGTTAACCGACGTCATGCATCCAGGCCCGATGAAAAACATTATATGTCTAGCTCAGTTGAAAAACTTCAGACGAGCAGAAGCCTTAGCTTGTGCTGTTAATACATTACATACATGCTGATAATACATTTTTGTGTACATAAGGTAAGTTCGATATGTTGCTAAACATTTAAGTGTGAAAATGTTTTAAATGGAGTTATACGTTGACTATAGTGAATAATTATCTCTTTATCTCTGCCGCGCCGTTCAATTTGCCTCCTACTTGAATGAGCATGCATTACAACCAAACGTTTAATATCAGTGCATGTTTAGTAAATTAAGCAAAGTTTTCGCGAAAGCCGAAAAGTCAAACAGTCGTGAAACTACGGAAAGAATGGCGAAGCATGTTCTCAAATAAGCATTTTCCATTTATTTTGGACAAAATTATTCTAATTTTAATTCTAAGCTGCAATTTTAATCTATTTGACCTGTATAGCAGCGATTTTTATATTTTTGTCGGTTTTACGGCATCAACATATGTATGTCTTTGCTAGGCCGAAGGTATGGCCACAAATGTTCTTTCTTTAAATTTTAAATTATTTTAAAAATTAAATGTTAAGACATTTGCTTCATGCTTATATTAAAAACTGAAACAAAAAACTAATGTTGATCATCTTGTCAACGTTTAAACAAAATGTTGTTAACATGCATTGAATGGTTGTGCAGTTCAATCAGGATGCCATATTAACTGATAATTGGAACTGCTGTAAGATATATGAGTATTACTAGTATATACTGATTTGCAGGAAAACAGAAAGGTCGAGCAATTCAGTTGGGTGTTATATAATGTGTGTGTAAAATTTGCTTGAAACTGCCGAGAGACACCTGTCTGTGAAATAAGGAGCTCAAAATTAATATCTTTAATTCCCAGTTTTACACCAGATAATTCTATTAAGAGAATTTAAACCGAACAGAAATTCGAGAAGGAAGTGAAAAGAAACTTACCAAAATCTTTACTAATCCTTTAGTTTTCTTCAACAGTTCGCAGTGACGAAGCAGCAGATGTGAGAACAGTAAAATTTTTATTAGCTATAATAAGTATACTCACTGCTAATAATGAATTATTCATGCCTATATCGATGCATCGGCTACTTGAAAGTAATTTTAAGTTTTCAATACACTATTGTGCTTTACATAGAATATATTATTTCGTTGACTTCACTTGTTTTAAATGTATTGTAAAGAATGTATTGTTGGTGTCGCTGCTGCAGTAGTTCCGACTGCTTCTGATTCCAAACATATTTGATATGATAAATTGTACATTTGAGTTGCAAATGTCCATTCGTGGAGAGAAAGAAGAATTCTATAAATTCAAGGTAAAACAATAAGACAGATTTTCTCTGCGAGTTTGGACAATTTCATAGATGTCGTGCGCTATGTTTTCTTTCTTTCTTTTTTCTTTCTTCCCAACAAGGGAACGAACAATTCTTAATCCTCTCAACCTTTAGTTTAGTTTGATAGTTTATTTGATAGTTTATTTGACACTAAACATACAGCTCCAGAATATAACTAATTCCACTGCTGAAATATGTTAGGTTTACAAAGATTTTAAGAAAAATAAACTAAACTAATTTTTACAAGTATTTTGTTTAAGAAAATGAATAAGATTAGACTATAATATAATTGTTTTTGTTGCAACTCAAATGTACAATTTATCATATCAAATAAATTTGGAATCAGAAGCAGTCGGAGCTGCTGCAGCAGCGACACCAACAATACATTATTTACAATACATTTAAAGCAAGTGAAGTCAACGAAATAATATATTCTATGTAAAGCACAATAGTGTATTGAAAACTTAAAATTACTTTCAAGTAGCCGATGCATCGATATAGGCATAAATAATTAATTATTAGCAGTGAGTATACTTATTATAGCTAATAAAAATTTTACTGTTCTCACATCTGCTGCTTCGTCACTGCAAACGGTTGAAGAAAACTAAAGGTTTAGTAAAGATTTTGGTACCGCCATGCAAACATTCAAAGAACTTTTTAGACTATAATAATAATTAAAAATACACATTCACATATACATATGCGCAGACTTATAATTTGTTACTAAAACACTCCCTAATGCTATAATTTAAATTAGGTTAAAAAACCAACATATGCATGGTAAAAACAGTTTCTAAAAGTTATACAGAAAACTTATTAGAGTTATAAGTGATAAAGCTGTTTCTAAATCTGTTCGTTTTATGAAGTGGCACGTTAAATTTCCTATTTTTACGCAAAAAGTGGCTATTGTCGTTATTTAATGGTGGCAACAAATCCGTTAATTTGTACTCAGGATTATTGACTATGTCCTTAAAAAGTTTTGTTGTTAATTCCTGTCTTCTATCGTACAGTGATGGGGTGTTCGTGTTCCTCAATACTTCTTTGTAGTGTTGATCTGGGAATATTATTCGAAAAGCTCGTTTCTGAAGTCTTTCAAGATCATCAGACAGATACTTTGGTAATGATTCGTGAAATGCTTGGCACGCATACTCGCTGACTTGTCGAATACAGGTGGAGTAGAAAAGGATTAGGTCGTTAGCTGGTAATTCCGCTCGTTTTAGTTGTCTTATAAAATATAGACGAGGTGCGACCTTTTTACAAACGTGTGAAATATACGCGTGGGGTTCACCTGATGTACAAACGACAGCGATTCAAAAATATCAAGTAAGCTCAAATAAATTAAAATTACCTGAATAAATTAAAATATTAGATATTCGATGACGTCATGGGCGGTGCTTCGTGCACCGCCTGCACCGCCCGCGCCAGAACCCCCCTTCCCTATACTACTCAAACTCGCTTTGAATGTTTAATGTTTATGAATTTTGTTGCTTTAATTTATCGAGTGAAACATGCACTGCTTTCTTTTTCATTGAAGCTGTACGTTTGCTAAATTACCCTGTTTAATTTAAGAAAAAAAGTAAAATGTAAAGGAGAGCAAATTAATTTGACAACAGAACTGAAATTTTTCAACAATTTGAACTTATATTGATTTTTTTTCCGAAATTCAGAAAACCCGAAAAAGCAGTTTATAATTTATAAAATAAACATTTCAAAACATTTTACGAAGCGATTCATGTTAAATTTTACATTAAATCAAAGCTCACAAAATGCAGAACAACATCCCTACAGTACATATTTCGGAGATTCATTGTTATATCGTTAATTTTTGGCGTTTTCGTCGTGTTGCAAAAAAATAATAAAAGTTAAAATTATCGTGTTGCCATGGCAACACTGACGTAAACGCGAGCCTGCGTTCAGTGTTGATCAATTACAAATACTTCATGTTAAATCTATGTTCGAAAAATACAAGCGAGGGGTTGCTGCATGCATTTATTTCTAGTTAAAGTCTGAAAAGAGCGAAAAGTGCGCTATCTTGTTTGTTGTTGTGTTGTCGGCGGTCCCTTCTTTCTCTCTAGGAACTGCTAATTAACCAACAACACAGCGGATACTTTTTATAGTAATTAACCAAATTACTATTTATAACTATATATTAGCATATTATACTATATATTTTTTATAGTAATTAACCAAATTACAATGTACGGACGTGTATTTTGTGCTCCGTTACTCCAACTTAAATGAATGTTACAAATCACAAGTATTTAAAAACTCACTGCATATTTAACTGCTAGAGTTCTTGTGAGTTGTGTTCCGGCGGGTTGGAGCCTTAAATTGCTGGAGAACAGAACAGCAGGACTGTATGTGAGTATTTGTATGTATATTGCGATTTGAGGGCAAACATGTCGGCAAATCTAAGATTGTCTTGGATTGGTGATCATGAAAGCTTGAAAGAATTCGTAAGGGACAATCTTATCCTACAGGGAACGTGGTCATCGCCAGCCGGTGAAAAGAAACTTTTTGAGTCGGAGGGTCTTACGATTCTCTGGTTAAAAAACAAGAAGTTCCTTGCAGTTAATGGAAAGGACGCGAAAGAAATTCGTAGTCGACTGATCAAAGCTATGTGTACGAGCAGTGACTTTGCAGGCGTGAATACTAGCGTAGACAGGGCTACAAACACTGAGAATTTTGTTCATGATAATATATCTATAAACCACGGCGAAGTCATGCTTCATGACCTTCCTCCTTCAGCGGGACAAGTGCAGTCAATTAAGTGTTCAAATTGATAGCACAGTGCACATGGAAACCTTTAAAACTGAACAGGTGATAAACAGCGAGACTGTTCGCTCGTTGGCTGAATCCGTTGAGCGGCTTGCCTCAATAGTACCTGAAATTCAAACAAATGTAAAATCTGAGGCGCAGGATCCATGTGGTAAGTGCAAAAATGATTTTTTGCATGGAAAACATGTCAGTATAAAGTACTCACAAACACATACTAGCTCTTATAATACCATTGTTTTAGAACAATCAGAGGAACTAAGTGATAACAAAAGTGAATATACAGTATATCTAATTCAGATGCAAATGATTTAGAAATAAATAACGATAATAACCATAAGGCCAAAATATATGAGTTAGTTAATGACATAGAACATAATAACACAAAACCAACCTATGCAGCTCTTGTGAAATCGCAGTTAGTTAAAGAGAGCTTGTCTAAATCTGTATTAGAATCATCCTTAGAACCAACTCTAGAATCCTTAGCATCTGTTAACAACAAACAATAACAATAACAATGGAAACGGTAAACAATCGCCGCAATTAGATATGATTAACGATGATGGTTTTATTGATGTTGAGAGGAAACGGAAAAGAAATAAAAAATTTTCTTATCAGGCATTGCTAATGGCGTAAAGGAGAATCATATATACACATACCTTACTAAAAGGAACATAGTTCCCAGCTGCATTTTAACCTTCCAAAGTAGGAGAAAAGGTACAATGTCTGCAAAAATAAGTATCCCTTCAACATTTGCTAAATCCGTATTAGAAGAGAATTTCTGGCCTAAATTTGTCCGTTGTAAACTATGGCAGCAAAAAGAGCATGTTCCAAAATCAGGCTCGCACACTAGAAATGAAAATGCTAAGACCCAAAGCTGTAAGGGATTCCATTCAACTCTTGTATAATGGCTAGTCAAATACCAGTACGAATATCAGCTAGAAAATGTTTAGTAAAAAAATCTAAACCACGCCATGCCTGCAGAAACCTAATTAAAGTTAAAATTATCGGAGGTAGTGAAACCAGCAAACCTAGACAAATTCCTAAATGTTTAGTGCTGAATGCTAGATCGCTAGTTAAGCCTGATGCTTATCCTGCACTATATGCTGAACTTAATAGCAACAACATTGATCTCTGTTTTATATCTGAAACGTGGCTTCATTCAGCTATACCAAGTTCACTGATTTGCCCTCCTGGTTACGGTATTGCCAGGAAAGATCGAGAAAATACACGTGGAGGTGGTGTAGCGATACTTTGTAGGAATGATTGGAGAATGGAAAACATACTAGAAGTAGAAAATATGTTCGAATGCATCTGGATGAGAATAATAACTAAAAACTCTGTGTTTAGTGTTGCAGCAATTTATCATCCCCCAGGCGATTATAGCTATGACGCCAAAGAACTGATAGACTATTTGATTGATTCTTGTGAGCAAATTTTATTGCGTGATCCAAATATGAATATTATTATTGCTGGAGACATAAATAAACTAAATATCCATGATCTACTTAGCCAGCAAACCCTTATTCAAATGGTCAAAACACCTACGAGATGCAACAATATTTTAGATGTTTTTATAACTAACGTTCCGCATTATTGGAAAAAAGTACAAGTAAGAAAAGGTCTATTAAGATCAGACCATAACATTATTATAACATCTCAGAAAGATACTATAAAAGCAGAAAGAACAAATTTATTCTTCAGAGACGTGCGGAACCATAGAAAACAAAGAATGTTTAATGATTTAGACTCTGTCGACTGGTCTAAAATAATAAACGATGAGCTTTCCTCTGATGAGATGGCTACTCAATTTTACGAAACTCTATGGCCTAAATTTGAAACTTGTTTTCCACTAATAAAAGTTCGATCATCATCGCGTGACCCACCGTTCATGTCTCCGCTTGTTAAACATTTGTTAAAAAAGAGAAAGCAAGCAATGAAAAGCAATGATGAAGAGACAATTACTCGTTTACAGAATCAAATTAATCGTCTTATCCACTCTAACCAGGTTAATGCTGTTAAAAATGAGAAAAATGGATCTAAGAATTGGTGGAGTAAAGTTAACAGCATGACTGGAAGAAAAGGAAACACTTTAACAGTTAGTTCTATAATAGAGC
>CACRXK020007169.1:0-23439 GCA_902702795.2 Paramuricea clavata
ATATATTTAAGAGATGTACACTTAAACATTCATCATAGTCATAGAAGAATGTGCGTGAAATATTGAAAAAAAAAAACAGTTAGCCATCATCACAGAACGCACAACTTTATCTGATATATAGGCACATGGTAAACACTTGATACATTTAGTGACTTACATGTAAAGAACAGCGTGTGTAGAAGTCTATAGAACAGTATAATTCATAGATCTTTGTTATAATATGTCATTCTAGGTACCATGCTGCTACGTTGACGCCATCAGAAGGTTAAAATGCGCAACATTTACATGTGTTATTGCTTCCTGCAATAAATGTCATACAATAAATCAAAAGTTGTTATCACTCAGAAGATCCAAAACACCTTCAATCTGTACCTTTAATCAATAACAATATTAATAATATGTTTCGTCAAAGCTCCTACTGAGATCAGCAATATCATGTAGCGAAAAATCTTAGTAAATTTATGCACTTCACCTGGATTGGTGACAGTTATGAGCTAATGCGTTTCCGGAGATTTGTGTTTTTAAAACACAAAGTTTGCATAACTAAGGCAGTGCGGTACGTCATGCAGTGCTGTAACAGTTACAGTTTATTTGTAACTAGTTACAGTTATAGTTACATTGCCAATAACATAACTAGTTACCGATACAAGTTACAGACGCCAAAGTGTAACTAGTTACAGTTACAAAGTTACAATATATTTTTTGTAACTTAGTTACAAAATTACAAGTTACATTTATTGATTGCAGTTGAGAACGCATACAATTCGAATGTGCCGAATGGTAATGAAACCTGCGGCAAAATTATTGGCAAAATTAATAACTATTTACTAGATGTATCTGCATGCATCTGTAAAATTCCACCAAATCGATTTTTTAATAGAATTGTCAATTAAAAAATCTCTGCTATTATATCTTGAGGCAGTTCTGTTGTCGAGATTAGAAATTATTCCACAATGCAGATGATTAAAGAGCTTGCCTGACTATATTGCGCCGATTGTTGCAATATTCAATGTAATATATTTGTTCAATTTAATCGCAATATTCATTCAATTTAATTGTCATATTTTCATTCAATTTAATATTTTTATATTTATTCAATTTAATATTAAAATATTCATTCAATTTAATTGTCATATTTTCATTCAATTTAATATTTTTTATATTTATTCAATTTAATATTAAAATATTCATTCAATTTAATTGTCATATTTTCATTCAATTTAATATTTTTTATATTTATTCAATTTAATATTAAAATATTCATTCAATTTAATTGTCATATTTTCATTCAATTTAATATTTTTTATATTTATTCAATTTAATATTAAAATATTCATTCAATTTAATTGTCATATTTTCATTCAATTTAATATTAAAATATTCATTCAATTTAATATTAAAATATTCATTCAATTTAATAAATATTTATTCAATTTTAAACTTTAACATATTTATTCAATTTAATGTTTGTATATGCATTCAATTTAATTTCAATATCCATTCAATAAATCCTAAATTCATTCAATCTTTTCTTGCCGTAAGGAACCTGGGTACGAGGTTGACAATATATGTCAATTTCCCGCGCTTTTGCATCCCGCCATGTTTGGTTCGCGTATGCGAATGTTTTAGAGCGACAACAGTGTGTTAAAGGTATTTTAAAACAGATTTAACGATGGACAAAAGAATATCAGATGCGGCAGAACTGCTGCGACAGGCTTCGAGTATGTTACTGTCAGTAGATCCAGGAACTTCTTCATCTCCAGCTTTAGTGCGAAGCCCAGAGGCAGAGTCTGAACGTCCGACAGTAAGACCACAGGGAAGATCAGTAAACGAAACCCTCGCAAGAGCAAGGAGTATGATGCAAAGCAGTAGAACCACTGGAGTGTTTAGGCGGCTTAGCAGCAGCGAAAGATTGAGAGCAACTTCAGGACCAAAGGAAAAGAAAAGCAAAACGGCTTCTTCGACTGGTAGTAAAGATAAACCTTTCGAATTTGCCCTGCTTGCTTGTGGAGATGTCGACAGTGATGAACCAGATGACAGCTTGAAGAAGGACATGATTCTGGATCGAGGTATTGTGAGTCTTAATGAAAAAGATAACGAAGCCGCTATTCGTGAAAAACTTGTTTCATCGCTTAAAGGCAAGTATGGCATGATTGGTCAAAATGATTTTGAATTTATAAAAGTAAATCAGAAAAAAATCTCGGTTCTACATTTAAGTAAAGGAACAGAGTATAATTACGACGTTGTCAAGAAACTTGTAGGACAAGGGCTTTTGTACGTTAGAATTAGAAGGGGATATGAATTTGTAATTGAACAAACTTCAGATTCTGGATCAGACTTTGTAATGACATATCCTGCTGCTGAGAATGATGCTAAAACTGAAGCACATCTTTCAGAAGACGAGAACATGCCCCAGTCAGGACTAGCAGATGAATTACCTGTGGCTGCACAGCCACCCATCTCAGTAGATCTATCTCAGCAGCCTGGTTCAAGCACAAATATAGAAAGTCCTCACACGTTCTTTGACACGGTTGTAAATGAGTTTCCATCAAATATAACTGAACCAACAGAAATCCTTAGATATCTACAAATGAAAATTGTTAGAGGTAGACCATTGGAGGTAACTGATCCTTCCACAGACCTTCAAGGAGAAACAAACTTCATAACTGTAGACAGAGAGAACATTCTTCAAACTACTTTTGAGGAACTAAAATCTGTTGATGATCCCAGAGTCACATTCGAGGTCCAGTTTTATGCGGAACAAGCTGTTGACAGTGGTGGTCCACGTAGAGAGTGGATGCGACTTTGCAATCAACAAATCAAGATCAAGTATTTTGATAATGGTATCAATTTGTCGGAAGATTACTTCTATGTTGGACAAATGATTAGCATTGCTCTTCTACAAAATGGCCAGTTGCCTGTCTACATCCCTGAAGATATTTTGCAGGCCATATTTGTGGGGAAATGTGAGCAGTTGTCTCCTTGCATCATGGAGCTAAAGCGTGGTATGGATACATTGGGGATTCCAGCATTTGGAAGAAAATTTCCCCAGTTGTTGTACCTTCTCAGGCCATCAGCCATTGCCAAGTTATCAGTTCGCAGGCTTCTATTCCTGCTGAAACCAGCATTTTCTGAGGAAGGGTCCAACGCTCTGTCTCGTGAGAAAGCTGTGTATACAAAATTTGTAAAATACACAAGGGAGGTGTCCAGTGGCCGAAGGGTTGTTACTCTGGAAAACATTCTAGAATTTGCCACTGGAGCTAGTGAAGAACCACCCCTTGGTTTTACAAGATCCCCCAACATCCAGTTCATAGAAGTTGACAACAAAGAGTTGACTACAACAGAAAATGAGGTAAGCATTTTATTATTTGTATTTTCACCATTTAGTTGTCATATTGTTATACTAAATTGCTATTTTACAATTAACCAAATATTCACCGAAGGCGAGGTGATTACAAGCCTATATTCACTGAGCTGCGAAGTGAATATAGTCTTGTGATCACCAAGCCTGAGGTGACTAATTGTTTTAGTATAAATTCAGTATTGAAACATAATAATATATACAAACGTTTATAAATAAGATTTACTTCACCTTTAATTTCTTCAATTCTTTCTTCCATGATTTGTTTGCAAACTGTGGATTTTCGACAGCCATTTTGTTTTGGAAGCAATAGTTTACTGCTCAGAGAAGTCTGAGCACCAGTCAGAATGCTTGAAAGCCATTTTCAATACTGAATTTATACTAATAACATTTAGCATTTCCCAATCAAGCAGGGTACTGGTTCAAATTGATATTACAAAGCATCCATGTATTGTTGGGAAGGATGATCACAGATCATTTACATTGCTGTCTTTTCAAACATACTGTACCATAGAGGTAAAATGCTTTGCAGTCTCAATTGCACCCAGGATCCTTTAATCAATCTCAATACATTACATTGTTAGTAAAATAATCTAATGTATTAGAGGCAAACCTAAAGCAGATTCAAGATTCACTACTATAGGATTCCTTGCTCAATTGGAAAAATTCTGATACCATAGAGACACAAGGTCATATGAATATTATAGGAAGATTTCTTAGCAGGTACAACAGGCTTGTATATGGCAGAGAAGGGCTCATGATCTGATGTGTTTTTTTCTGTATTCAACAAACTAATACATCTAATTAACCAGGGAGAATAGTTGGGGATAATGTGTGGATTCTACAGTAGGTCTCCAAGGTAGTCCCAAACTTGCAAGTAGAAACAGGGCTTTAATTAACAGCTTTTGATCCTATATAGACCTTTAACACCCACATTTGAATTTATGGTTTAAAGAACATATGAATGTTCTTTACTTTATAGAGCAACCAAGTGTCAGAAGAAGTACAGCAACTTAATGAAAAGAAGAAAATGTGGTATTTCACACCAACAGCCCATACATGTCCAAACACATTGCAATTGCCAACAGAAAGCATGGTTCTTCCTCTTCCCTCTGAAGAAGACCTGTTCCAATTGTATGATATGGCATTCAAGAACACTCACTTTGGTATTAGATAGAGCTGAAAAACAAAGCATTCAATATGTTTTTCAAGTTTAGGAGAAAATACTAGTCATCTTTATTAGCAATGATATTGGAGTTATCTCTATTCATTACAAAAACATGTTTCAGTTTTTAAGAAACAGGGGAACAAAGACCAGTACAGTAGTGTTACGGTAGCTTGCATGTGATGGGATAATGATAGTCTTTACGACATGTTGTGTTACTTTTAGTTGTTTTTGTTAGAAAGTTCATTTAGTACTGTGATTGTTAATTTTACTGAATGTTCAAATTTCTTCGCTTGAATGTTCCAAAACACAATTTTGAAGTTTTCCTGAACATGTTTAACTTTATCTGGGATAATATGTTAAATCCACACACACACACATTCCCCTCGCCCTTTATCACTCTCAAACTTTAGTTTGGTGTAAAGAGGACATATTGTATCAATGCGAGGCTTGATGGTGAAGACAGTGCAAGGGAAAACCCACACTGGTCATACAGTGTTACTGTAGGCAAATTTTCTCCAACTGGAGCAGGCACACTTTTTATTGGACGTCTAATTAAATATTTCAAGGTCTGTATGTTACCCAGTGCTGGTAATTTTGTATCTAAACTCCGCTGACAAATTAAGCCTGCAGAAGTGGGAGAAAATTTGCTAAAAATGACCATTGGGCACCATTAGGCAGCGTCGCAAATATTTAGACATAAAAATATATGCTATTTACTCAATTTTACACCACCTTCCTTTGTAATACTGTAATTCATGTTATAACCAAATTCTCTTAATTTTGGTTTCCATTAAATCGTAATCATCGCAATAGTCGCGGAACGCAGACATCGCTATCGCAAAAATCAATCTTTGCGACTTTGTCATATAAGAGTCTTACAGTAGTTATCGGCGTGACTCAAGTTTCCAATAAATCGCAGTTTTTATTAAAAATTTCGCGTTTTTTAAATCGTTGCGATGCGGTTCTTGTGATAATTACGATTTAATCAAAAAATTAAATAAATAATAAATAAATTAAATGGAAACCAGGCTTTAGTGAGAAAAGCTAAACAATTAGATGTGAGTCAGTATCTTCTCATGTACCAAAATGTTCATTAAGAGTTTGTTAGTTCGTCAATCTTTAGTACTACCAGTTCTAAGGCTTCAGTATAAATGTCTACCCCCATTTCATGAGATTGTTGCAAGGGATCGATTGTTTCAAGAATAAATGATGTTAGCAAGTTATCATGCGGCAGGTGGACTGCTTCAACAATTACATTGTTGTCACTTCCAACTGAAGATGGTCCATGGGGGTCATGTCCATACATTTCCAAATCATATGGCTCTTCATCTAGCTCTGCATGTGCCAGTGGATTATCAGGATGAAACATTCCATTTATCCACATTTGGTTTGGGGAACAGTTTCTTTCTGTGCGTACCTTGTGGTGGTTAAATGCTTCTCTAAACTCATCAAGGGCCTTGTTGATCCTGGGAATAAAAATTAAGTGCAGCGTGAAAAGATGAACAGGATTATTTGCGTCAAGGATACCAGTAGACTCCATAGCATAGAAGATATAATAGTAAAGATGGCATACACATCGAAAAACATCCCTCCACAGTCGTTCGATGCGCTGGTTGTGAGTTGAAGGTCCAGCAATGAAGCTTCCTCTTCCTTCTCCCCTAGCTTGTACCATGGCATCGCATACTAGCACATTTTCAACACCCTTGTCAACCCTGATGCGTGAGGGCCATAAGTTCCCATCCATTTTTACGGCATCCAAAAACAGTTCAAGAACAGTTTCTGCAAGATTGTTTGCACTACATCTTAAAAAACATTATTCGTCTGGAATAACCATCTATGCAACCGTGAATAACCATCTTCCATCTAATCAAAGAATGATGGCCATCCAGGTGCCATAGGGAATTTGGCCAAGGAACTTGATATTGCCTGCGAGAAATAACAATACCCCAACGCAATGCAGTGTTGTGTGGGTCAACTCTTGCCATACTTTCTCTTATTCTTTTTCTTTGAATTCTTAAGCCAACTGACTTCAGGTAACCTTCGACATAACACTGTCCAGTTGTGCAGCCATGATTTAAAATAAATTCTTTGACTTTTTCATCAAGTTCTTCGTCAGGCAAGTGATGAAATCCAGTCATATTTTCCAAACCATACTCTGCTACCCGTCTATGAATTGTCCACCTAGACACCCCCAAAATTTCTCCTATCTTAGTCCAACTAAATCCAAGTTCTCGAAGCTCTTCAAGCATTTCAGCACGGATAACAAAACGTGGTCTTCCAGGACAACCATTTGCCTCAGTTGCTACCTCAGTTTTGTTCTCATAAACCGTAGTTGGAGATCTTATGGCATTTCGATGGTGTAACAGCGATAGTACATCAGTAAAAACGGTGGCAAGTGTATTCAGATTCATCTTGTCTTGAGTCTCGACATCGGCGCACTCACTTATTGATCTAATCAAACGAATACTTTGATCAATAACTTCAGCATGGGATTCGGCGACTTCTAGGTCAACATCACTTTGAAAAATAGATTCTACGTTGTCTAAAACGGACTCTAAAAACATTGGCAGGTCATTTTCAACATTAAAGACTTCTTCATCCGCCATGTTTGTCAAAACTGGTAAACTGCTCGCCCCAGTCTCTCGAGATTGAATGAATTTAGGATTTATTGAATGGATATGGAAATTAATTTAAATTGAATGCACATACAAACATTAAATTGAATATGTTAAAGTTTAAAATTGAATAAATATTTATTAAATTGAATGAATATTTTGATATTAAATTGAATAAATATAAAAAATTATTAAATTGAATGAAAATATGACAATTAAATTGAATGAATATTTTAATATTAAATTGAATGAATATTTTGATATTAAATTGAATGAAAATATGACAATTAAATTGGATGAATATTTTAATATTAAATTGAATGAAAATATGACAATTAAATTGAATGAATATTTTAATATTAAATTGAATGAAAATATGACAATTAAATTGGATGAATATTTTAATATTAAATTGAATGAAAATATGACAATTAAATTGAATGAATATTGCGATTAAATTGGACAAATATATTTCATTGAATATTGCAACAATCGGCGTGCCATACCCGGGACTGTCCCGGTTTGGACTATGTTGTCCCGGTGTCCCGGTTTTCTTCTTATTGTCCCGGTTTCTGTAGTATTTTAATAGTTGTATTCTTTAAATAAGGCTCATGTAACAAATATTAATGAAATTCGTTTGGTTCAATACATATTAATGAAATGGGAGCTTCTAGTTGCCCCAAACAATTGTTTTGACAATTTTAATAGCGTTCGCTTTCAATTCCTATTCATTTTGCCAGGGCTACATGAAGTAAAGCAGCGTAACAGAAGCGGGCGCAATAATCGCGGGCTCTTGAATACGAGAGGACATATGTCACAGGTCAAAAGACCAGTAGTAAAACGAAACAATTTTGCCGGTACAGTACTTCAATGAAATTAAAGGCCATTAAAATAAAGCTTGTTGGCAGGGCCGTAGCAACTGGGGGGGGGGGGCTGCAGCCCCCCCCCCCCAATAATTTTCTAATAATCATTCTTTTTTCAAAATCATGCAGACCTTTATCAATTTTAAGCTTTATTAGTTTTAAGCGGCTACATTATCCATGACCAAGTGCAAAGAATGAAGATATTACCCACACTTTCCTGCAACTTATCCAATATATAGTCAATTAAATACACCTTCGCCCATTTAGTACTACGAAATTGTAGATTTCGACATACTAAAACGCTGTTTTCTGACTATCAGAATTCTGTCAAATCTTCCCCAAAGTCCAGGAAATGGCATTTCAGAGACTCTAAATTTAAAAATTTCCTCGGGCCTTCGGCCCTCGCTTTTAGCTCCCCCCCTCCCAATAAAAAAAGAAGCTTCCTATAGCCCTGTGTTGAGAAGATGTTATATTACTTATTTAAATGGTTTCAACGTTAGTGTAATAAAACTACTTTTTGTAGCATCCACTGTGAATTTATTGTTTAATTCAAACTCAACTCAGCCAATTTTAACACTAACCCAAATAGACACCACATCAATGAGAAAAGCGCGGCATTTATTAGAGGGAGGCGTTTATTTAATTTAAGTAAAATGGGAAAATTTGGAAGTGTCCCGGTTTTGAGGACTCGGAGGTTGGAATGTCTGGTCATTATTGAAAGGATGTATTATCAAATTTTTTGATAAAAATTTATCCGAAGGGTTGTTTAAAATAGGAAATAATTCTGAATAGCATGGTATTGGGGATGAGGTTTTCTGAGGAATTGCCTGGATTTTAACCAAATTTTTCAGGGTAACCTGTAAATACACCCTTTCAATTATTACGTCACACATACTTTTTGCTCTTGGAGTCCCAGCTCACAATTCATGAGTGCAAGGCTCCCAGGTCAAATGATGTAATTATTGAAAGGATGTATTATCAAATTTTTTATAAAAATTTATCCGAAGGGTTGTCTAAAATAGGAAATAATTCTGAACAGCATGCTATTGGGGATGAGGTTTTCTGAGAGATTGCCTGAATTTTAACCAAATTCTTAAGGGTAACCTGTAAATACACCCTTTTCGATATTTACGTCACACATACTTTTTGCTCTTGGAGCCCTGGATCTCAATTTATGAGTGCAAGGCTCCCAGGCCAAATGACGTAATTATTGAAAGGGTGTATTATTAAAATTTTGGATAAATATTTATCCAAAGGGTTGTCTAATATAGGAAATAACTCTAAACAGCATGCTATTGGGATGAGGTTTTCTGAGGGATCCCTGAATTCTTAGGCCAAAAAAAAAATATGTGGGTTTCCGGTTTCTTCTTATAAAAACTTAGGTAGGGTAGGTCGGTTTTAACTTTTTTTTTTAAACTTTTTTTTTAATTTTCCGAACAACCGGACGCCATTTTGTTTAGTCAGTGCTTCCACATCCAAAGATAAATTTCCCTAATATTGCCTCAAATTTCAATTTTCCACAAACTTTTTCCTCTAAGTGGAAACACTTACAAGCGTGATCCAATAAAAAAGTTTAGGGTCGGGATTTCGACGTCCAAAAGCTAGGTAGGGTCGGGAAACCGGAAACCCACATATTTTTTTTTTTGGCCTTAGGGTTGGTGCACCAGGACAAAAAATTTATGGTGATTTGTGCGCCTGACAGGGGGACGGAGTGATGGGGTTGGGCATTGGTTTATAATTATTGTAGAATATGTATAATTATTGTTTATAATTATTGCATGTTTTTGCAGGAATATACCCGGGAATGCAAGAATGATTTGGCTGTTCAGATATCAAACTACAATCATCAAATAATGCAATGTCAGCATTTTATTGTTCTCAGTGTGAAAAATATTAATAGAAATAAAATATACATATGCTAGTATCCTGATAGATAGAACATTGTATTATTATAAGGTGTCGCATACACTGGTAGTGATGTTACTTTGAGTGTGTTAACACCGGGCAAGCAGAAGAGTTTGCTTGACAGCGGTGGGAATTGAACCTGCGACCTTTGGTTTGCTAGTGCAATGCTCTACCAACTGGGCCATACATGTACGGGGTCAAGTTGGTAAGAAAACCAGAAGTCGTGGGTTCGATTCCCACTGCAATCAAGCAAGAGGAGCATCATAAACAAACAGTGGTCTACATATTCATCTATATCCCACTAACAATGAATAAAATCATTCAAAAAAGAAACTGTGTCCATTTATTATCTGTGTAATAAGGGTATAGTTTTTAGAAATGAATAGATTCAAACATATTCCCAGCCATGTTGTCATGATATTCAGTGTCTTAGCACTGTTGCAACATGTGACATGATTATGGCTGTCAGCAGGTGGTATGCGATAAATCATTTCTGGCAAATGTTTTTGTCATGAGAAATGAAATCAATATTGCAGGTGAGAAAAAGAAACATTTCCTAGTTCATTCAATATTGTAGAATGCTGTTTTATAGTGAAATAAATCAAGATATTCCTTGAAAATTTGTCTTCCTTGGAATACACTCTTTTGATATTTATGTCACAACTCCTTCCTTGTCCAGGAAACCTTTTGTTCATGAATTTATTTTTTTATGAGAGTGTGGCTTCTAGACCAAAGGAATATTTGTGATTTAATTACCTAAAGGGTGTATTGAGATGGGTGAAAGTAAAAATATACTGTAGTTATATGTAGATGGTGGTGATCATATCTTGGTTAAAAGAACAATGCTCTAAAATGCAACAATATTTTACTTGCTGTATTTACATTTTACTGATTTTAGAGCATTGCTATATAAAAGTAAGAGAAATCTTACTGTTTATATAAAATAATTATTTTTGTTTTTCCCAAGGAAGCAAAAAGGCTCACAATACTCAGGAGTGGTTTTCACCAATCTCTGATCCCTGCATGGAAAATAGCTCTAAGGGAATATCTTTATATCTCGATATATTTCACCATGAAATGGATGTCTAATACTCCGCTTTCCGCTGAGTCGACGACTTATTGCTGACAGCCATAATCTCGATTCATGCCGAAACAATGCAGGGCATTGCGGAGCTAGCCAAAATTTCCGCAGCATGCCATTTTATTAATATGCCAACTGAGAGATCGGCAGAACGACTTTCAGTCGGAGTCCAGCTCCAATTCTACGGCCACTGTGCACAAGGCATCCCTTATCTTCCTCGCATCATTTCCAGCATTGTGGCAAACAACTTCTTGTAAAACTACGTCAATAGTCCTAAACTTTCCACTCTGTTCGCCCGCCATTTTGAAAGTTTCGCTCGGTATACTTCATGTAACTTGCATGTTTTGAATACTTTTGCAACGAAAACCGCTGCCCACCGCGTATCGCATATTGGCGCTTTTGGATGCATTTTTGACAGGCGTGACTTAGATGTTTATGCCGTTGAATATGTTAGAATGGTTATACCGAAGACAGTCATCGGCATAACCATTCAACGTGGATGGTGATGCCGTTGACTTTCTTCGGCATAATCATTCAACTTACGCACGGCATAAACGTTCAACATATATGTTTATGCCGTTGAATATATTTGAATGGTTATGCCAGAAAATCAACGGCATTACAATTCTACTTGGATGGGGATGCCGTTGACTGTCTTCGGCATAACCATTCAACTTATGTTCGGCATAAACATTCCACTTAGATGTTTATGCTCTTGAATATGTTCGGCATAAACATTCAAATTAGATGTTTCTGCCGTTGAATATGTTCGGCATAAACATTCAAATTAGATGTTTATGCCGTTGAATATGTTCGGCATGAACATTCATTAAACTTAGATGTTGATGCCGTTGAATATGTTTGACTGGTTATGCCGAAGAAAGTCAACGGTATAACCATTCAACTTCGATGGTTATGTCGTTGACTGTCTTCGGCATAACCATTCAATTCATATTCGGCATAACCATTCCATTTTGATGTTTATGCCGTTGAATAGGTTCGGCATAAACATTCGGCTTAAATGTTTATGCCGTTGAATATGTCTGAATGGTTATGCCGAAGACAGTCAAAGGCATAACCATTCAACTTGGATGGTTATGCCGTTGACTGTCTTCGGCATAACCATTTAACTTTCGTTCGGCATAAACATTCAACTTAGATGTTTATGCCGTTGAATATGCCTGAATGGTTATGCCGAAAACAGTCAACGGCATAATCATTCAACTTGGATGGTTATGCGCTGACTGTCTTCGGCATAAACATTGAACTTACAAACTTCGATGTTTATGGCGTTGAATATATGTTCGGCATAAACATTCAACTTAGAAGTTTATGCCGTTGAATATGTTCGAAAAAAACATTCAACTTATACATGTTTATGCCGATGAATTAATATGTTTGAATGGTTATGCCGCAGACAGTCAACGGCATAACCATTCAACTTAGTTGTTTATGCCGTTGAACATGTTCGACATAAACATTCAAATTAGATGTTAATGCCGTTGAATATGTACGGCATAAACATTCCTCTTAGATGTTTATGCCGTCGAATATGTTTGAATGGTTATGCCGAAGACAGTCAATGGCATAAACATTCAACTTTAATGTTTATGCCGGTGAATATGTCTGAATGGTTATGCCGAAGACAGTCAACGGCATAACCATTCAACCTGGATAGTTATGCCGTTGACTGTCTTCGGCCTAACCATTCAAACATATTCGACGGCATAAATATCTAAGTTGAATGTTTATGCCGAACATATTCAACGGCATAAATATGTAAGTTGAATGTTTATGCAGAACATAAGTTGAATGGTTATACCCAAGACGGTCGACGGCATAAGCATTCAACTTGGATGGTTATGCCGTTGACTGTCTTCGGTATAAACATTCGACTTAAGTTCGGCATAAACGCGTGCTACTTAGATCTTTATGCCGTTAAATATGTTTAAATGGTTATGCCGCAGACAGTCAACAGCATAACCATTCAACTTGGATGGTTATGCCGTTGACTGTCTTCGGCATAACCTTTCCACTTATATTCGGCATAAATTTTCAACTTAGATATTTATGCCGTTGAATGTGTTCAGTGTGTTCGGCATAAACATTCAACTTAGATGTTTATGCCGTTGAATATGTTCGGCATAAGCATTCAACTTAGATGTCTATGCCGACGAATATGTTTGAATGGTTATGCCGAAGACATTTAACGGCATAATCATTCAACTTGGATAGTTATGCCGTTGACTGTCTTCGGCATAACCATTCAACTTATGTTCGGCATATAAACATTCAACTTAGATGTATATGCCGTTGAATATGTTCGGCATAAACATTCAACTTAGATGTTTATGCCGTTGAATATATTTAAATGGTTATGTCGAAAACTGTCAGCGGCATAATCACTCAACTTGGATGGTTATGCTGGCATGCTGCTGACTGTCTTCGCCATAAACATTCAACTTAGAATTTTATGCCGTTGAATATGTTCGGAAAGAAACATTCAACTTACATGTTTATGCCGATGAATTGATATGTTTGAATGGTTATGCGGCAGACAGTCAACGGGATAACCATTCAAAATGGATGGTTATGCCGCTGACTTTCTTCGGCATTACTATTCCACTTAAATTCGGCATAAACATTCAACTTAGATGTTTATGCCGTTGAATATGTTCGGCATAAACATTCAACTTAGATGGAAATGCCGTTGAATATGTTCTGCATAAATATTCAACTTAGATGTTTATGCCGTCGAATACGTTTGGATGGTTATGCCGAAGACAGTCAACGGCATAATCATTCAACTTGGATGGTTATGCCGCTGACTGTCTTCGGCATAAACATGCAATTTTTCCCCTTCTTGTCCCGGCCCTTCCTACGGGGCCTTTCTCCTTTCCCAACGCACGCTTTCATATTGTAAGTCTATTGCGCTTGTGCCACACCATGGTAACTACTAAAGATGAATTTCAATAGTTGTATCTTCTCAAAAAATTTTCCGAGACGCCATTTTAGACCATGCACTTGCACGCTGTTTGAAGCCCTTTAACCTTTTTGATCATATATCTGACTTAAGGCCTGATTCCACGAGGCGGAATTTTTCGACCGAAACGAAATTTCTCTTTGTCTTTTTACAATTAGTTCTGCTCGAAAGCTCATGAAACAAAGAGAAATTTCGATTCGGTCGAAAAATTTCGCCTAGTGGAAAACCGCCTTTACACTGCAGAGAACAACGAAAAATTCGTTGGCTCGAGCGGGATTTGAACTCGCAACTTCGGGTTTCTAAACCGCCGCTCTACCCATTAAGCTATCGAGCCAACAGAGATTCGTAGTGAGTTTTATTCCATTTAAGTGAACGAAATATTTTCATGACGACTTAACGCTTGTCTTGGAAACGAGCAGTGTTTAAATTCTATTTCAAAACTATCCTCATAGAGATATGAAAATTAATATCAGATATATCTGACACTGCAGAGAACAACGAAAAAATTCGTTGTCTCGAGCGGGATTTGAACTCGCGTCTTCGGGTTTCTAGACCCGAATGACAAGCGTTAAGTCATTCGGACAAGCGTTAAGGCGTCGCGAAAATATTTCGTGCACTTAAATGGAATAAAACTCGCTACCAATCCTTGTTCGCTCGATAGCCCAATGGGTAGTGCGGCGGTCTATAGGCTATAGAAACCCAAAGATGTGAGTTCAAATCCCGCTTGAGAAAACGATTTTTGCGTTGGTTTCTGCAGTGTCAGATATATCTGAAATTAATTTTCATGTAACTGCTCAGTGGCGGAAATCTTGGTTCCGGAAAATTGCCGAATTTTCGGAAATTTTAAGCTAAAAGAGGACAAAAAAAAGTCTTTTCGAGTGCAAATGGGGGTACGTCGGAAATTTAAAAGTTTTGTTGGAAATTTAGGAGGCTCCCCCCCCTGGAAAAAGTGAATTTCCGCCACTGTCACTGCTCGTTCTCCAAGACAAGCGTTTAGTCGTCGCGAAAATATTTCGTTCACTTAAATGGAATAAACGTCGCTACCAATCTCTGTTAGCTTGATAGCTCAATGGGTAGAGCGGTGGTCTGGAATGCGAGTTCAAATATCCCGCTCGAGACAACGCATTTTTCGTTGTTCTCTGCAGTGTCAGATATATCTGAAAGTACAATATGATTGCAGAATGTAGATAGCAATAAGATGAAACTTCGCATCTAAAAACCTTTGAAGATTTATTCTATAAAAAAATGTTTATTGTTCAACTTCGCGAGGACCTTCGTAGTTTGTTTTTAATTAATGCGAAATGTGACTACTGAATACAAAATCCGGAAGTGCATGTGTAGTTTGACGTTCGCAAATGTTCGCTCATTGGTTGTTCAATTATTCCGATAAGATTTTAGTGCGTGAGATTTACGCACGTATGTTTTCTATCAACAAAAACTTGGGGCTTGCGCGCGAAATATTACATGCCCCGAAGAGATCTTTGTGCACGTTCTATAAGTTCTTACAGGAAAGCGAAACCTCTTCAGTATTTGCGTTTTGCTCTTAGTAAAATAATCCTCTTCCTCATTTTGTGACCTGGACCTTTTATATTTTTTTATCAAAATCGGCCAATATGCAACGTCATTATCGCCATAGCAACAGAAGTTAGGTTATTTTCGAGAACAATTCTAAATTCTATAGGAGTGGTATTGTAAGGCTCAGGAGCCCTTTCTATATCAACAAGTAATTATTGTCCAAAATTTGGGACCTAAACCCTGAATTTTCAATTTTGTGGAAAAGTGTATCAAGCCACCTTAAGAGCGACTGTCTACAAAAATCAAACAAAATGAGAAATATGTGGCAAGGCTCAAAATTTTAAATTCGCTCTACTTTTGAATATAAGTTGACTATGGTGAAGTGAGAAACGTTATGTGGTTAGTTTTTAAAAATACTCTTTTGTTTATGAAAAAAGGCGAAAAAATGTTTCAGCTGTGAGGACCGATTTTCGCAATCGAAAAATGGCCGAAATTGCGTATGTTTACTTAATCCTGGTATCCAAACCCTAAATACAAATAGCCTTATTATACGTTCTCTTAAAGCTACATCACTCCCTCGTTTATTAAAAGTGGTTTTATGATAATTGAACAACTGAGGACATTTGTGCACAATAAAGAGCAAACGGGTACTGATTTTTAATGTTTGTCATTGCATGTAAAAAGTGGCAGATTTCTCCATTTGCCATCCTTTCAAATCTTGTGGGATTTTGCACAAGCATTATTGGGAAACTGCCCTTTTCAAAAATGTATTATTTATTTTGGGCAAATAAATTCACACGCTTTGAGAAAGAGATAACTTTGGTTCATTAAATATGCAAAATCACTGTTTGGCGATTGCGTGACTAAAAACCCCTTGCAATAAACTCACTTAAAACATCATTGTTCTTCACCTTAGTTTAGAGAATTTGAAGAAAACATAAATATACATACCTTGAATGCAAAAAGTTACTTTGAGCTGTTCCACTTTTGGAGTTATCCCTAACTTAACTACATATTAAACTCAAAGTTCAAGGAGTCCAGCTATAAACAGAAATCAGCTAACAATTTACACAACTCCATTCGTATTCCATTTACAATTGTTATAGTTAAGCCAATAAAATAAAAAAATAAGCCATGCAGAAAAGAGTCAAGATTAATATTGCAGACATTATATTTTATTCATATACTGTACTGAGATATCGAAAAAAGTATTTACATTTATAATTAGATGATGCGGGCTTCCTGTCGATTTGGCGGAAGCAATGCTACTGCAGTATTGATATCTCTGCGATCAAATGAATAATCTGTGCCAATCCGTGCCCACTATTGAACCAAAATAGCAGCGTCTAGAGAGTGCCATTTCCTTCGAAACCACTCTGATCAGTCGTCAGTTCAAATACTAATATGCTGACTTTTCATGAAAGTTTACTAGTAACTGTTATGGGGTGCTCGTGACGGATATTAATTAATCATGATAACAATAGCATAGCGGCGTGCGGATCGCATTTTTTCGACAATAATCCACATAAAAACAATACTAAAAATACAAGTAATGCATCACAATGGCATTACTTTCGCCAAATCGACAGGAAGCCCGCCCCACCTATAAATTATAATGTAAACATTTGGTGACAAATATCTTTTTCAATGTGTCAGTATAAAAATAAAATAGAATTTCTGTAATATTAACTTTGACTGTTTGTTTCTAAGAATATTAATAATTGTAAATAAAAGTAAATTACAGCAATAAAAAAAGCCTCAATTCGCAATAATCCACTTAATAGAAAAAAATATTAAAAAAGAAATGACAACATTACAGTAATACATCGCAGTGTCATTACTTCCGCCAAATCGACAGGAAGCCCGCCACCTATAATCAGTAAACATTTAGCTTTTTCGATATGTCAGTATAAAAATAAATTTTGACTCTTTGTTTCTAAGAATATTAAAGGGGAAGTCAAGTCCGTAATGTAAACAAACGGTTTGTTTACATTTTGAACTGCTGTATTTTTTAAAATATGATGTACTGTCTGAATATCTAACACCATTTTGGTTCGTTATGCTTCTACATGAATATGAAATAGAGTTTGTGTTCAGAAAAATTCGAAACATTCAAAATTTGGGCAATGTTTACCTCAGAGGGCCCTCTATTGTTATGCGCAGAACCGATGCGCAGAACGGACTTGACTTCCCTTTAATAATTGTGAATGGAACACGAATGGAAGTTGTGTGAATTGTTAGCTGATTTCTGATAAATTGGACTCCAAGAACTTTGAGTCGATGTGATAAGGCGGAGATGTATGAAAACAACCGAACGGTCGACAATATTAAATTCCTGGTATAAACTCCAAAAGTGGAACAACTCAAAGAAAATTTTTTCATTCAAGGTATGTATATTTATGTTTTCTTCAAATTCTCTAAACTAAAGGCGAAGAACAATGATGTTTTAAGCGAGTTTATTTCAAGGGGGTTTTAGTCATGCAATCGGACCATTCGCGTAATAAACTAAATTTTGATCTAAACAAAAATTTCATCACAGCTTGAAAGAGCATCACAAAATTAGTAATATTCCTAAATTTCGTTGCGAAATGTTGTAAAATGCGGATAATATAGCCCTGCGAAGTTTGCAATTTTCAGTCATTTTAGATTACAAACCGGAAATTGACAGCCCGATACGCTTTGAGCACGGGCAATAGGACAGGTGTAGTGTTGTGAAAAACAGACGAAATTTGAATGAAAAGTTGAATTCTGGTATTTTGTTTGGGTTCGGTTATAAATTTTAATTATTATTTGTTTAGGAGATGTGATATTTGAGTGGAAAGAAAGCAAAATAGCGCGGGATTGCTGTTTTTGTAAAATGACAAGGAGTGACAAAACAAAACACAAAAGTCACTCAATCTTTCAAAATATCTCTATTGCCCCTATCGACAAGGGTTTCGCACACATAAATAACTCATTAAAATGAACAGTTTAAGTTTATAAGGCAAACATCAAAGTGATTTTATTAAATAGAAAATAAAAAAACAAAATTTTCTTACATGTATGGAATTAAATTGGCTAAAAACTGCCTCGAAAACTGCAGTTAAAAAGCAGTTTTAGGTCAGGAAAACGGACTAAAATAAGCTAAATAATGGTGTGAAAACTGAAAAGCACCATAGAAACAAGAAAACGAAATAATCAAAGCAAAAATAAATTCCCAATTTATAAAAATACAGATTTTATATAAAAAACCCCCAAAAAGTTTGAAATTAGTTATTGAATTCGCAACGAAAACTACAGATTTACTCACACATACAGTGGGAAAATGCAGTAGACAGATCGAGTAGATGAAGGAAATCAGGTTTACATGAAATAAATTAAGTTTATTTCCTTTTTTGCTCTTTTAAAATGAAGAAAAACACAACCCGACTGATCGCGGACCCATCACTTTCCGCCATGAAAATACAAAAAATGTTTGCCCGGGCACGTAAGGGGACTGAGAATGACGCGCAAGAATGGCTTCAAATTCCGCCATCTTGGCTTCACTTTTTGATTACGTCAATGACTGAAGTCAGCCTTCCATGTATATAGTTCACTGGTAGGAACATCGTTGTCATAAGCTGGATGCAGTGACACTTCCATATATGGCACAAACGTATCCATAACTTCCATATATGGCACAAACGTATCCTCGACGCGTTTTATAACGTTTTATTTGGCGTAAGGATGACGTAATGCTGCTTCCCGCCTATGACGATTTGAATTAGTCATGTGATACAAGATTTCGAAAGCCGATTCGCCCAGAACGATGACACGCCCACGAAACGCCCACGATGTTCCTACCCTCTTATTTCTCCTTAATTTTTCTCGCTTGCTTATTATTTTGCCAGGAGGGGCGGCAATGCCGTGCAGCATGTAGATTGGGACGAGTAAACATGGCGATGGCAGACGAAGCAGATATGGAATTTGTTTCGAATATTAAAGAACTATTTATGAAACAAAATAAGAAGTTATGAATATTCTGATCTTTTAAACATAATTATAATGCATGAGTTAAGTATAATACCATTTCTAACTTTCTATTTAACAACACTACACCTGTCCTATTGCCCGTGCTTTGAGGCGGTCAATTTCCCGTTTGTAATCTAAAATGACTGCAAATTACAAATTTCGCAAGGCTATATTATCTGCATTTTACAACATTTCGCAACGAAATTTTGGAATATTACTAATTTTGTGATGCTCTTTCAAGCTGTGATGAAATTTTTGTCTAGACTTGTTGAGATCAAAATTTAGTCTAATACGCAAATGGTCAATTTCCCGAAACAGTGATTTTTGCATATTTAATGAACCAAAGTTAATTCTTTCTCGTAGCGCGTGAATTTATTTGCCCAAAATAAATTATACATTTCTGAAAAGAGCAGTTTTCCAATAGTGCTTGTGCAAAATCTCACAAGATTTGAAAGGATGGCAAATGGAGAAATCTGTCACTTTTTACACGCAATGACAAACAATAAAGATCAGTACCCGTCGCTCTTTATTGTGCACAAATGTGTTCAGTTGTTCAATTATCATAAAACCACTTTTAATAAACGAGGGAGTGATGTATCTTTAGCAGAAAGTATAATAAGGCTATTTGGATTTAGGGTTTGGATACCAGGATTAAGTAAACATACGCAATTTCGGCCATTTTTCGATTGCGAAAATCGGTCCTCACAGCTGAAATATTTTTTTGCCTTTTTTTTCATAAACAAAAGAGTATTTTTAAAAACTAACCATATGAAGTTTCATACTTTGTCATAGTTAACTTAAATTCAAAAGTAGAGCGAATTTTAAATTTTGAGCCTTGCCGCGGTACGTTTGATTTTTGTAGAGACTCACTCTTAAGATAAGAAATCTTCAGCAACTAATTCATTAAAAACTTTTTTTCACTATTTATAATTTACGAATAACAACAAAGGAGCGACAAATTCTAAATTGTGTTACGACTTTCCAAAACTAAACTATACTTCAAACAGAATCGAAGAAAGCGTTTTTACATAATTATTACATTTTAATATTCTTACATGGTTCATTTAGTTCATAAGAGATCAAGTACAAGTCAGAGTATTTATTGAATAAATGAAAGAATTTTGAAAGAAGTGAAAACTGTGAACACACTAAATATAAAATCTACTTTCTTGAGCAACTGCAAGGATTCGACTTGACGCTTCTTCTTAAAATTGGATTGCGCCAGAAAAATATAATGGAATTAAGAATAGAGTTAAGAAACATGAAACTCATCATGAACGACAGTACGATTTTCGCCAAGAACTTCTCCAAACGACGTAAAACAAACGTGAAGCAAGATGGAAGAAAACAGACCACAAAACATATGATGACGAGAAAGCACGACTTCGCTAGTTTGGTTTCTTGTAAAAATTGACGGTTTTCTTTCATTTCTGAAGACGTTGGTTTGGCTTCACCGTCTCTGGGTCTGTTCCTGGAACGAAATCGTTTCCTCGCAAAAACAAAGATCCTCGTGTAGACAACCGTTGTAAAAATGATAAATACGAATATTAATATACCACCTGTAATTACGACTGCGTTGACAAATTTCACGGATAAAGTTAATATAAATGCGTCTATCAGATTTAAACAAATTATGTATTTCAAAAGTCTTCCTTTTGTTACCTTGCGGTGAGTCAGAGGATGAAAAATTCCCATGTATCTTTCAAAAGACATGACAGACAATGTTACAAATGAAGCGCCAGTAAATAACAACGATACCTCCAAACACAGGAAGTTGATCCAGCAATTTGGTACACCAGTCGCCTCTGTTGCCAAGCCAAATGTGTATAGAGGTAGAGCGATCGCACCAACTGCAGTATCGAGTACAGATTGGACAAGAATCAGGAAAAAGTATGCTTTTTCTTTAAGATTAGAAGATTTAAAAATCGTTTTAGCTGCAATTACGTTCAGTAGAATAGTCGGGATGATTAACAGACCATTGAGTAAGGCTACCAAGACTTGAAGAATTTGATAAATTTCTTTATTCTCCGGAAATTCAATTATTATTTTAAATCGCCCCCCATAAAAATAGCAATGCCTAACGTATTCTTCGGTTGAGTTCATAGCGCCACTTCACGACTCATTGTTCCAATATGCAGATAGCAATATTTATGTTGCCGCAATGCCTTTTATACGTCGAGTTTGTATTGCGAGGGCAATTAATTGAACAACATTAACACATATTGTGCTTCTACAAACTTACTTTTGCTGGAAGTTTATCCAATGAAAATGTATTTTACAAAAACGAGTGCCTTCTTAACAGCTCTTTTCCATGCAGGTGTTTTTGATATCAATGATAATGTTCGGCGGATGTTCGTATATCAAATAAAATATATTGTTATATATTGTTAGTGTCACAGTTCAATTTTTCTGTTTGCCGATTGGTCAAAACCGTGTCACGTGCTGGTCCACAAAACGTCATGTTCGGGAACCGGTCCGCAATGAAACATTTATTGACCGGTCAATAATAAAATGGGTGCAATACGCATGCGTGTCAACCGCAAAGTTCCAAAGTTAATTTTCAAGCACTAAAGATTAACGGCGTTCCATTTAATATCGAGTTTTGATTTCAAATTAAGTTCACTCCAATAACCGATACTTCGACACTTATATACAATATAACAAAACCGCCGTTGTTGCCCTCTGCTTCGCCCCGGGCAACAACGGCGGTTTCGGGTCCACAAAACACACTGTTTCCCACAGTCTCAGTAAATAAGTGATAATTATTTACGCCCGACTGTTTCTTACTTCAACTATATCGTTATAACGTTTAATTTATTATACCGGGTGGCGCAAAAAAAAGTTGCCCTGTTTGATTTATTTTAACTTAAAAACTAAAAGAGCTATTACACCTAAACTACATGCAATGTATTCAGAATTGTCTAACTTAAATTTTGATGTACGCCTGTGCAATTTCGTGCAATATTGAGCGAAAAAGCTGCGTTTAAACTTGACTAAACATTTTGGGAAGTGTCGAGAATTAGTTAAACTAATTTGATAACCGTTACCATTCTATCGTAAATATTCGTTTCAATGTTTAAATTAAAAATGTTCAAGTTTAATTTTTTAAAAATTTTTTTGAGAAAAATTTAAAACACCTGAGCACAATATGCACCACAACAACAAGAGTACAGATATCAAGACATATACAGATATCGAAGGAACTAGACTCAGTTCCGAAATATCACTTACTCGAACCGACTTGGCCTCGTAGCTCAGTTGGTATAGAGCGTTGGACTAGCATACCAAAGGTCGCGGGTTTTCCTGCCCGGTGTGGAACTGCACTCAGAGTACTAGTAGCATGAGAAAAAAATTATAACACCTGAGCACAATATATATGCAACACAACAACAAGAGTACATATTTATATATATTGTAGTTAAAACATCTGCAAAATTTGAGACTATATCTGATATATGACAGATTTATATCACCACGTTAAATTAAATGATAAGATAAAAGACCAACTTTTATATATTTACATCACATTTATATCATACATAGTTCATTTAGTGCATTTACAGTCTATGCAGTGTTAGTAACTCGCAGGGTGAACTACAAATAAACACAGTAATAATCTTTATTGCACACATACATATGTTTATAAAAAAACAACTATTAATTAACAAATAAGTTAAGTTAACATAAAGTTTAATTACAAATTATGTTGTTGCACACATTTTTTTTAAATAATTCATATGATGCATGGTTTTATACAAATGTTAGCTATATAGCTATATATTTGTCGGTTATTTGTTATTTTTTAGCTGTAACCAGGAATTATATAAGGCTAAATTTACATTTTGTATACCCTCATTTTCCAGCAACCTAGCTCTATTCATATATATACTGTTACGATACATTATGATATATTATTTTAATATGCTAGAGTTAGATTGAACAATATATCTATATATAT